>JAJOOS010016216.1:0-25251 GCA_029582725.1 Solanum chiquidenum
GCAATGAATGAACTACTTTAATTGTGGTTATATCCATGTCTAATATAATGAATGCTAGATATATTTATTTGATGTGACCTACGGTCCTTGTATGCAAGATATCATAATAATGCATGGTAGTGATATTATGTTCATGTTTTATGAACACTTTGAGAGTGAAGTGTTTATGATGATAATGTTGTTGTTGTGTCATTGGAAGGACAATCACCCCCCCTCCCATGCATGAACATGACTATTATGTGACTAAGGTGTTGATTATATTATTGAATCATGATATTCCCCTTATCTAATGTAGTAATTCTAGATGTTTGGGTTGAGTTTGATTCATAGCCCTTGAAGGGAAAATTTTGAGGGTTTGTGCATATTGATAAGAATTGTGTATGAACTCATGATTCACTTAGAAAGTGAAGATCCTATGACTATTGTGTAATTGTGGTATTATTGAAAGATCATTCAACCCATACCCTTATACATGACTATGCATGAAATGTCTAGGACTATGATAATCTTCTTGTGTTGATTGAAAGTCTATTCTAGTGAAAACACATGATTATAATGTGAAAGTATTCCTCACATATTGATGATTCTAGGTTGAAAGTTAGTTCTCACCTAATTGAATCCATGAGCTATTTTATGAATTGTGTTGGGTGGAGGGTTTAGACACTCCTTCATGCATGTAAATTCAATTCAAGACTAAACATGTAATTATGGAAAATAATGCTTAGCACCGAGTGGATATGGAAAATGAGGTAGAGGCCCTCCCGTCAATACAATAGCCCGGGTTCTCTAAAGATAATCTCATGAGATGGAAGCTCCCCCGTCAATGCAATAGGTTTAGGGTTTCTAGAAGCAATCTCCCTATCCCATAACTATGTGCCCACATAGGTCTTTAGCTAGTGGATCCACCTAAAAGTTAATACATTTAGTTCTACCTTAGGCAAGTAGGGTATCTCTTTTCGGTGTGGGACATGACACCGGATTCCATGTAGCTCACATGGTCTATGTCGATTAAGGCTGTTTTCCCTCCATGAACAAGAATAAGAACAAGGACATGAGTTATGTACTATGGTTCCTCAAGAGGTTCTAATTAGAATGAGTGGGGTATGGGACTTCATTTATGCATTGCACAAGTAGACTTTAAGAGTGATTGTGGTATGTTTCTCTTATGACATGATGATTTATGAGTTAATGCATGCTTTACATGAGTTATGAACATGAACAAGAACTATACTCATGACTTCTCAATAATCTCTACTTAGTGTGAGTGGCGGTATGGAACTTCACTTATGCATTGCTTAAGTAGACTTTGAAAGGGATTATAGTGTGGTTTCCTTCTACTATGAAGATATATAACTTTATGCATTTATGATATGAAGTGTTGCTAATAGTGACTTTCATTTTTATAGGCCATGAACATGAATGTTTTCTTGTCTATGATTATTTACTATGGATGAGATCAAGGCATGATAAGTATGAGCATGGTGACCTAAAAGTGATACTTAGTGTAGATAGGATTATGGGATTCTATCTATACATTGCACAAGTATAACCTAGGGTTACTTATGTGATGGTGCTATTATGATGAAATGAACTTGGTATTTAACTATGTGTGTGAACTATGTCTTGTGAAATTTGGGATATGTCTTATGTTTATGTTGGAGACTATGCTTGTGATTATGATGATATCCTTTATGCTTTAATGAATTGTGCATGAGTTGTCTTATGAGCTACATTCTCCAACTATTTCAAAGACCTAAAATGTCCCTTTTTACATGTTTTAAGGAATTTTATGCATGGCTTTCATACTTAGTACATTTTTGTGTTAACCCATATTTATACATATTTCTACAAAGTGTAGGGTTTGGTGATATCGGTTTCCACCCTCGTGGCTAGGACCATAGTAGATCAAGAAGAAGTAGATTGGTGAGTCCTCATAGTATTCGAGGACTTGACCATTATGTCCTTTAAGTCTTTCTTTTATGTTTTAGACTTTGTAAGGGTTGTGTCCCTAAGATTGTATTCAAGTGTTATAGAGTGTTTGAGACATAGTGTTGTAGACTCCCATTTGGTTTTTATAAGAGACTTCGATTGTAAATAAAAGTTTTAAATTTCTGCACTTTTTCCTATGTTCTTACGTTATGATATGCTATGAGGCTTGTATGAGGCTTTACGGAGTCTTGTACATCGTGTCACATCTAGGGGGGCCTTGAATCGTGACAATTACAATAGATTTAAAAGAAATAAATGTCTCAAATGATGTTGTCTCTAAAGTGGAACAAGATCATAAATAGGAGTGAAAAGGTTTACTAAGATGACAATTATCTACCTCATAAATCTCCACAGGAAGCCTCAAATTAGAAGAAACAGTATCACGAAGATCCCGACTCGTAACCTACACAATTATAGAAGCAAGGGTTGACTACCAAACCACACGGTACTAAACAAGAGAACTCCTAAACACAAGTTAAGACTATAGAATACGGGTACTCCTACCACCCTAACTGAACCTCCACAACTACAACTTGTATAAAACCAGTCCTACCTAACAGTTCACAATTTCAATAGAACATAGCTCAATAACAACACTCCGACAATTTCAGATCAACAATACACAAAATAAAGTCATCAATCACAAGTTCCACAGAAAGGAACTCACAAGTTCACAAATGATGAAGATATGCAATGCAATGTCAAGTATAGTGATACATGTCTGACCTAGTGATACACACTCGCTGGCTCTCAGTGCGGGACTCATGGGGACATATATGTTCATGCATCTGTTGTGGCGTGCGATAGGACCCTTGATAATAAAATCCATCACGGCATGCGACACGTCCCTCGATAATAGAATCCATTGTGGATGCAACACGTCCCTCAAATCATACTATCCATCACGGCGCGCGACACATCCCTTGAAATGGTACATCCTCTTTAATTTTTTTATTCTTCCTCAATTCACACAACACTTGTCACAACCATGTCTCAAAACCAATGCAAATGACATGTTCACACAAATAATGAGGAGATGACCATTTTCATAACAATGCACAATTCACAACAATACACTCGTGATACAACATCATCAATGAATCAGTAAGCCTTTCAAACCATTCTCAACACATCACACATCAATAATTAATTACATTGTCTTTTATTACTCCTTTTTCATCATTAGAATTATTTAATATGGGCAAGTCAACCCATCACCAAGTCTCATTACTCCCCAACACATACCACAGGGAAATACATAATTCTATACAATTAACAAGAGTTGATAAATCCACTTGCCTCAATTAAAAAACAATTCACTCTGAGACTTGAGCCTTCCCCTTTTGTTGGGCTTCTAAATCAATGCAATATAAATAACCACAATAATATTTTGAAACTAACAACACTCATATTACTATATGTCTAGCCTAGACACAAAATCTCATTAAAACCTATAATCAAGTTCTTAATTCTTGATGCCAATTAACATGTCAACTCTCATATTCCCAAGTTCCAAGTCTAGGTGTAAGTTCCAATTTCTTTGATATCATAAATATAATAATATTCATATAAAATAATACACCTAATATTTAATTATATATCTCAATATATAAAAAACTGAATTTATAGTGTGATAATCGAAGGAAACTTTTATAACCAAAATCAAGAACACGCCTGGTAAATTTACTACGAACAGCCTGAAGGAAACTTAACCTCTTTGTAATCTATTACATATATATAATACATTGATCAATTCTTCAATTGTCAAAATTGGCATCATTAGCCAATGATTGCTTGTCCCCTACCAAATTGTCATTAAGTGCTTGTATTAACTCTACTGTTCTCTTTCCCCACACATTAATAATATAGTATGATAGTGATATAACTTCGTTCACGTTTCACAAATATATAATTTGGGCGAAATTATACCTGAGGCGCTCGATCATCCTTTGGCTGTCGTCCAGGTTCTCGTTAATTATTATTTCTTTTGTATGAAAGGGAAATTATGACCCTAAAATATAAAACCTATTAACCCTCATTTATTTTTATACATAGGTCTAGTGGTAGGGTATTAAATAAATTATGGACTTGTCCCATTAACCACCAACTAAATAAATTTATTATTAAATAAATTACCCATAAATTAAAACACTATAGTTATTTAATAGTTCAAAATTTTCAGACCAACTTCACCGATTGATCAGAAATTACTCGGGCAACTATTGGGATGGGTAAAACGATAACTTTATAAAAATTTCTAAAAATGACATTTTGGGTCATTACATTATCCATCACTAAAAATCTTGTTCGTTCTCAAACACAAGGAAGAATAACCGACGTTACCAAAAGCCAGAGGTATGATATTCTGGAGTCGATGTTCAGCTCTCCAAATGAGCTCATCCTGAAGACCATTCAATCAAGATCAACTATTAATAACTGAACTTTTGAATCAAACTTTGACAAATCTGCAAATTAGGAGTGATTACCAAGTCACAGACTAAGAACTCAATCTGAACCATAACACAACCATCCGAATGAATTTTTTCTCACATAACCATGATAAAATTCGGAATCATTACAGGCTACAACCAGAAGTGAACTTGAACCAACCACTACACACTTATAATGCACAAATCATCACAGATCTTATCAATATTTCCTTCTCACAACATAATCTTTTCATGAGCTTAAGTTATAAAAAATTGATCTTTAGATATCGGGTACTCAGCACGGGAGAATCAAACTTATCTAATTCAAAGAACGAAATGATCAATTAACCACCTAACGAGCGATACACCCAAGCATACAGAACCTCTAAACAACACTGTCGGAGCACTAGATCAATAGTTGTGATTATGGATAACTCTTAAGAACGACAGAACTAGACACGATGGTCCCCACATTCAACTACACATAATCGAAACATGACCTCGATGACCAGATGAATATTAAGATTGTCAGACAACTGTAAATACCTATGAGAGCTCTTCTATAAATTCACATAAGCAAGATAATACATGTAGAACCACTGGAATATTTCAACTGCTCTAAGACAACACCAAATAGGTCATACCTAAAATAACCAAGTGTGCCCAAGCATCCTACTCTACCAAGAGGACATCGCAGGATCAGTTCACCCGATCCACCACTAGGGATCCACCCACAGAAGTGAAAACATGCATGTGCATAGGGAGTGAATCATACTTCAAATCATGTGTAGGACAAAATAGGTGATCACATAAGAATGCACGGAACCAAGGGTGAATACATTAAATGCTCCCTCCAGAGAGCCCATATTAAACATTTCTATTCAGTTGACTCCATCTCGTTGATTTTTTTAGCTACCTACAATCAACTGGTCTGGTCCCCATTATGATTGTACCCACACTCTTCACATTATTCCATTGAAGCCTTCACTCCCAATACAAAAAAAAACCATCATAATCATTTCGGTCATTTACCTTACTCTCAAACTGTTACTAGTATCAAAGTCTTTTTAGAAAACACATTATCACCTCTAAAATTTCCAAACTATGGCTCCCTCTCTTTCCAAATTTCACATCCAAAGTCAACTCCACACGAACTTTCACATACCATATTTCAACTACCATTCCAAATTGTCACAGCTCTTGCTAAAACTCAGAGAAATCCTTGGTCACTCCAATAATTCGATAAATTATAAGCTCGTAATCTCTATTCACAAATGTCTATGTAAAGCATCATAATAGTCCATGTAGTCCCATCAATAAAGTAGTTCCAATCCCCTAAAAGTCATCAATTATCATGTAGAATTATAGGTCCATCTTATAGTGCAACCATAACTCACCTACCATAATTCAAACAATCTAGTCTCACATAACAATAGAAAATCTTCCACACATCTCTGTGTGTCACCCAAATCAAAATTCAATCTTCATAAAAGAATATGATAAACCTTAGTACGTCTATGTCGAACCAGTTCACATCTCAGAGTCAAATCTGAATTCAAAGGAAAAATCCATACAACCTTCAACTCCAAACCAAAGGTCTATATGAGAGGTCTTATTCCTTCATCTTTTTAAAATTCTTTCCATAACACAATTCCAAATACCTTGAACTCTTCAATATACTTGACTCTTGTTCCTTTCGTTGACTCGCTTACCAATCTTATCCTTTGACCAACAACCCATAACATTTTACCTTATACTTTAAACTAATACCTTTAAGTGAAATCCTTTCTTAGGTCCTTTAACAGTCAAAAGTAACAAACTTTACGATCCAATCGATGTACAAGTCCTTCGAAATGCTCAATACCCAATATGATCGATCATTTCCTACCTTACTAATTTATATCTTGACAAAATATACTACTACAAACGTAGACTTACAATGAAAGACTTGAATTTGAATTTCAACTATACCAGTTATCAAACTCGAAACCACATAAGAACTTACCACTGTACTCGAGCTGAACGTTTGTAGGTTTCTCTCTTAAATATTATCCAACATTTTTTTTAACCCATATGAATGACACGTAACATTATCACCTTAACCAGAGGAAAAGAGACAGAATCATGTGTCGCTAAACCTAATTCTCCACTCCCTCTAAAGATGCATCTTGGTCCCTTACAATCAGAGTAAATATCATTGTTCTCACCTCCTTCTAGAGGCTAAACTACATCCTACTAATTCTTTTCATTTATGACTCTAGCTCATTTCAATTCTATTCGAGCAATGTCTCAGCATCTCTTACAACTTTCCATACAACCATGCTACTCACCAAATAGTAGCAAACCACAACTTTAGATATCCGTAAGTCGTTATTACCTACTGAATCCATTTAATAAAAAATCCTTATCATATAGTTACATCTTGGTCATAATCCACCACGAACTCTTATTATTGTTATGCTCGGTAGTCATTGTCATCATTTTGAAGTTAACCTTATTATCAACATGACACCTTAAACCCAGTTATACCAACCAAATTCGAAGGACTAACCTAATTTTATACTCATTTTCTTACTAAAATCCTCAATCGCCTTCACACAAGTATACTCGCTGGAACTTTCTTTACCCATAAGTTTGTCATTTTGATATCGATCTAGTCTCTTGGAGCTTACAATAAAATCACCAGTCCTCAATTAGAATCCTCGTAACACATTTCACAACCTAAACACATTAATACCGTACCAAAGATCCACCACTAAAATATTTCTGATAAACAATGCTTAACCCAAGCGTCTGCAGTAACAAACTAGTTGGTTTCTCAAATGTGAATGCAATAGCGAATCTCATTATACAAGCATGTGATACAACTGATAACTCTTTAAGTAGTTAGCATTCACACTTGACAATCAATGTATCCGTTTTCCTATACCACTAGTAACATATCATGAGAGTCTGTTAGATCCACCACTAAAATACAACATACCTCTCGAGAAGATTGTACTCAACCAGCCTACACATTTATGCCCATTAAGTAACTACAATACACTACCATATCCATTCGGTCTCTCGTCCAAAACAATATGCATCCCTTCGTAGATAAGGTCGATAATAGGAGTAACACACTCCATAACTCTAAACAAGTAAGAATCGGTACCATTATAGTAGTCGTATCATGACCCTCTTTGATATACACTTAATATATAAATCGTAGTAGATATTTTGACCTCAATTGGCGCAACATCATCCTCATCATTCGCTAAGCAACTCATACATGTTATCATAACTTTACTAACTATATTTTCCAAAGTTACAGTGTTCATTATCTAGCCATCCCTTTAATCATTCCACTTCTGATTGTAGAACCACTCTAGATATTGTCTATACCATACAAGTACTATTCTCTCTGCTGGGGTAACTAACCTGAAAAGATATTACATGTTCATGAAGTCCATCAAACCATTGTTAAACCTCATTATTTAAATATTCTCAAAAAGAATCATCAAGTCATCACCTTACTTAACCCCTTCAAATTGTTGAACATTTCGAATCTGACCACACATCTTTTTCATAAGTCTATCACTTCCACCTTATAAACACAATTCAATATTCATTATTTTTATTCCTTTTATTTTTTTCTCCAAGCAGCCGTACATATGCATACCTACTGTTAACCTCTACTTACTAACCAATTGGAATCATCCATTTGTTAAAGTTCAACAAATTTACCAACAAAATATTTCTTAAGCACAATACCTTACCTGAAGCACCACGATCTCCTGCTCTCTAATGCGTTCTCTTGTTTTTCTTTTTCTTTTCTCTCAATTATAATCTAAAAACTGTTAAACCCCCTTTAACTTATCTCAACATATGGGCCAAGTAGTATAGGATACTAAATAAATTCTAGACTTGACCCATTAATCATATATTAAAATTAATTAATTAAATTACTTGCTAATTAATTAACTATAGCTAAACAAATAGTTTAAAATTTTCAAACCAACTTCCTCCACTAATTTGAAATAACTCGGGGTATCTATCGAGAGGGTAAAATGGTAACCTTGCGACTATTTCTAGAACTGACCTTTTAGGTCATTATAATTTTGAGAGTAGTAGTGAGCACCGATTTGGTGTAAGAGTTAAGATAACTCAAACTCCATAACCTGTGTCGCCAGCGTAGATAGGATCGTACTGTAATTCAGGCGACTCTTCACCCAGCCTCGTTGAGGGCTTGTTGATCCATGTGTTAAAGTTACGTTCTATGCTCCGACAAGGTATAGAGCGGCTCTGGTAATATGGGTAATACATTGTATCAACAGGAGGCTCGTCATAGTGATAGTTGTCGGTTAGAAAAACTCTCCATTAAAGTAAAGTATATATCTATATTTCAGTGTTTGCTATCATTGCATCTAGCTGTGAAGCTTAAATGGTTTTTACCTTATGTTCATGCTTTACTTTAGTTGAGTTATTTTCATCCCTTTAGTTCAGTTTTTTGTTTCATTTAGTCTTATTACATATTGTACATTCCATGTACTGATGTCCTTCGACTTGCATCATTTCATGATGCAGATACATGTATTCAGGATCATCAACATGTGCTTCGTTGAGATCGCACCATCCACTCGTCAGCTTTTAGTGAGGTCTCATTGCTTTCGGGGGACTCCAATTTTATTTCTTAGTAGTAGTAGTATTTTGAGGTGTCATGAGTCTTATCCCGACACCTATCTTAAGCAGTAGGGGCTTCATGGACAAGCATAGTTAGAGAGTCTTTTAGTGCTCCTTTTTAAGATGTTTTGCTAAACTTTAATTATAATATTGAGCATTTTCAAATAGATTTGAGATTTAGTAATTGTTTTAAATATTTTATTCAGTTTTAAGCTTATGCTTGCTTGAATTAGTCTTTCTCTAATAAGTAGTCAGCCAAATCAAGAATTCGCTTGAGAACCAACAATAGTTTTCAAGTGTCAGTCACATCCAGGATTTAGGCTTGAAGCATGATAGTTCAGTCTTCTACAACAAATAAGTTTAGTCTAAACCCTCCTTAATACGTAAAGTGATTTGATTTATAATCAAAAGTTAAAAAATGTGTTTTTTCAAAGAATTAAAAGCATTGTCTTGTAAAGACACAAATTCTTTTTTTAAAAAGAAAAAAATTTGATGGGTGATTTAGATTAAGAATTAATTCGTTTGAAAAAAGAATTAACTAGAAGATGAACTTCAAAATGGAAAAGCCGGAAAAAACCTTCAAACTCCAATCATGACAAGATTTATGAGAAAGAGAAAGAAAATAATGGAAAAAAGAAAAAGAAAATAAAATGCTTAACTCACTCTCAAGAGAGTGAAATGCACTTTTTGTGTCAACTCAACACTTAAGGAGCTACTTATTCCATTTTAAAGTAGTCCAACAAGATAATAAGATTTCCGTAAAATATAAGTGTGTAATTGAAAATTTAGAAACAGATTTGGGGGTTATCAGACTATTTTCTCATTTAATTACTATACCTCTTGGAGAGCCCTTATCTCACACAAAATCCTTTTATTTCCGTTTATTTAGTTGAATGATTTATCTGAGATAATTTTAATTTTTTGTTCCTTAAATAGGCTGGTTTATAAATTTTGTGTTCAAAACTTGAATTTATACTTAGCGGAGCACAAATTCTTTAAGGATGCAAAATAAAATCCGTGCGATATAATAATGTGATAATATAAACTTATGTCATACGAAAAAATTATTTATCCTCGTAAATTAATTTATACTTAGCGGGACATAAATTCTTTAAAAGTATGAGATATAATTTGTGTATAACTGTATATTATGTGGCACAATATAAAGTTAAAAAGTTGTTTGTGTTTGGGGAAAAAAAAATGAAAGCCAGCCCAAAATAGGAGCAAAGGTGCAAATTAGCCTTTCCCGTTGGCATTTATTTCTTGGTGTACACCCAAAGTTGCCTGTCGTCTTTCTACTAAGCCTCAGCTCTCAAGCAAAGAAGCCAAGGAAACCCCACATCTTCTTTCCCTGTAGCCATGTCTCAGGTACTTACTTTCATAATTCATCCTCTCTGCATATGTTTGATTCAAATCTTATCACTCTGTATCATTTTAATCTGCTATTGTTCTAACATATTTGGATTTTTGAATTGTTTAACACAGTGAATTTTACACCCATTTTTTTGTTTTTTGCTTTCTTTACCCTATTTTGGTAGGTTTGAGGATTGTTTTCTTTGGGGGATTGATTTAGGTTCTTTTACATTTTTCATTTTTTGGTTAACAGTAACGCTAATACATATATGTTCACTCTCTTCAGGCAGAGAAAGTTGTACTGACTGCAAAAGAAGGTATGTCTTTTCACTCTTCTCCTTCTCCCCTGTAATATTCTAGTTCTAGTTTTATATATGCATCTATGATATTGCTCATAAGCAATTTGAAAATTTTCAAAGGAGAATTTTTTTTCCACATATCAATATGTTGCATAGGCACTACAACTTGTGATGCTTAATATGAGCAATTGCTGGGTATTAAAGATCATATTTTCAGACTTTTCCCAATCAGTAGACGTGGCATGTTCGTACAATGGTGTTTGGGGCAAGAGAGGTCTAATGGAATGAGTATGTAATTTGAAGTAGGTAGATGATGATGTCATTAGTTTTCTCCAAGTCCTACCTGAGTTGCATGATTTGGAATTTCAAGAATTAATTTGGTCAAGGTGAATTTTACTAATGGTGAAAGCAGTAAGACCAAAAACGGTTAGTAAAGAAGCAACCATGTTAAACCATTATGTTTATTTTGCTCCGTAGATTTCAAGAAAAAAAATTGTGGTACTGATGCTTACTGACGAAAGGTACATAGATGAACTGGGCTGATGCCTGATGGTACCTTTCAAAGCAAAGACCAGCCTAGTGGGGAGCATGTCTCATGCCGAAGTGTAATTCTGTCATTTTTCTGTGATGGAATTTGATATATTGAACTGAATTCCAGATTGACTTGTAAAGAAATCTAATTACGACCTTATGTCATTAGCTAAGTTGTGCGGACTCTTCATTTAGATGCCGCACCCATGTCGGATTCTCCAAAAATACACTATTTTTTGGAGAATCCGACACGCACCGATTGATATTTTTCAAGAGTCCGAGCAAAATAGGTTAGTGGTATATCATATCATGTTAGTGAATGAAGGAAGTCCTAGGTTCGTTAGATACTTGAGTCCAGGAGTAAATTTTTGCATATGCAAACTTAATCAAGATACAACAACCACAAACCCAATGTAATCCCACAAGTGTGATTTGGAAAGGGTAGTGTGTATGCAGACCTTACCCCTACCTTGAGAAGGTAGAGAAGCTGACCCTCGGCACAAAACGGGATAAACAAAAGTCACTAAAGATACAACATAGCTTTTATTATTTGTTCCTTTAGCTTGATTGCATCATTATTCATCTGGATCCTATCATTGTTTTGTAGTTGTCATCTGGATTTGTGCATTATTTTCTCACCACCTGGAATTATTATTTTTCTGTTTTTAAGACTCACATTTTGTTTTACCTTCTACAAAATACACAATGGTATTGCATGTTGAATCTAGAAAGTTGCCTTTGTGCCATATTTTTGTTTAAAAAGAATATGTGAATAACAGAGCATAAAGTTGTAACATTATTTTATGGTTTGTATTTTCTCTTTTTCCAGATGAGAAGTCTGGGTCTTCTGAGAGTAAAACGTCTTCTGAGTCTGCCTCCATGGAAGCACAAACAGGAGAGACGAGGAAAACCCCTGCAGCTGGAGCTGGGCTTCAAAATCCCTTTGATTTCTCAGCCATGACTGGACTATTAAATGTACATATCTGTCACTATACAAAATAAGAGTTCTCTTTGTCACGTTTGATAATAGATTAATCTCAGTGATTTCTATCTTGCTGGCAATTGTGAAGAAAAAACATCAATGGTATCTTTTTCAGTTTCTTTCTCTCAAGTAATAGGATATCCTATCAAAAAATGATGCTGGTGGGAAAGTAAAAAAATAGAATCTAACCAATAGTTATTTTGGTTGAATGTTTGAGACATGAAATTGTGAACAATTTGTGCACCACTACTGCTGCTCTAAAAAAAGATAAAAAGCCCGTGGCAATGACATCAATATTTGGCGATCTAAACAGTTAGTGAAATTTTATTTATATAGTATAGCCTACAATGCATTTATCAGGATTTGATTAATAAATGTTCTGCTGCTTGGTTTCTTGACATGTTCATTTATAATTCTTGTATCTTATTTTATTTTCAAATAACATGGCTAATGTAGGATCCAAGTATTAAAGAACTAGCTGAGCAGATCACAAAAGATCCTTCGTTTAATCAGATGGCTGAGCAGCTTCAGAAGACCTTTCAGGGTGCTGCTGTGGAAGATAGTATCCCCAACTTTGATAGCCAACAATATTTCTCTACAATGCAACAGGTTATGCAAAATCCTCAATTTATGACCATGGCTGAACAACTTGGTAGTGCATTAATGCAGGTATCTTTAGTTTCATGTTGTATTAGCACTGGATTTCTTAGTACAGAAAGATTCAACTTTGTGTTATTGATGTGTCATTTTTGTATGTATCAGGATCCATCCATGTCTAGCATTCTTGAGAATTTGACAAACTCATCACAGAAAGACCAACTTGAAGAACGAATGACACGCATCAAAGAAGATCCATCACTGAAACCAATTCTTGAAGAGATTGAAAGTGGCGGTCCAGCTGCAATGATGAGGTTATATGTGCTCCCACTTGACATTATTAGTGACATTCACTTTTGCTTAACCTAATGTAGTTTAGAACATACATGTGATAAGTATAATTCTTGGGATCGTATCAAAGATGACATCGAGTCACGAGTGTGTCTTTTGAAATGAATATGGACCATGATCTAATGATATTTTACAGGATAAGTTGTTCTGCTTAAGAGTATTAAGTTAAGGCCACGATGTTATAAAAAGTGTGGTGTGTCCTCATATTGAGCATAAACGATTATTTGAAATTAAAGTTAGTGTCTTTACTGGAGCTCACAATATGTTATGAATCTTTTATGACTGCCGACGGTATCAACTGGCATTAGTATCTTTACTGGAGCTCACAACATGTTATGAATCTTTTATGACTGCCGACGGTATCAACTAGTCAATGCCAGTACCCGTTAAAGTATCTCATCTTATGTTTTCTCTAGAGCAGGTAAGTTTTGGTTGCTACTTTTGATATATTAGTGTTGGAGAAACAAAATGAGTGAGATTAGAAGAAATGGATGTGAGCATGCAACAATATGTTTGTTCTTCGAAATTTATTTCATTCTGCTATTGTTCATTTGCAGCCTTTCTGAGCTTTAAAACATGTTGGACTTCTGGTGTCCTAAAACATATTATGTGCGCTCCTGCAGCTCCATGTTCTCGCATATTGTTTACATCAGTTCTCTTCCTTAGATACATAGATATACCTATTACTCTAGCTTACTAAGTTTTATGTTCTCTGCACTTTGGTCTTTGATCTTAACTATGTAGTATTTTATCTTTGTTGTATTCTTAACTTCTTGTGTTATGCTTTGATTGTTTCTATAACTGGAGGTATGATTTTCCTTTTTCTTTTTTCAGGTATTGGAATGATCAAGATGTTTTAAAGAAGCTAGGTGAAGCAATGGGTTTTGCTGTTGCAGGGGAGGGTGCTACCTCTGCTGAAGTTTCTGGGCCAGATGAAACAGAAAAAGCAGATGAAGATGAATCCGTCGTACACCAGTGTGCCAGTGTAGGCGATGTGGAGGTGTGTTCTATCAGAAAATTCCCCTCACCCCACATTAATCCCCCCCCCCCTTTCTCTCAATCTAAAGTCATCCTGGTGGCCAAATTTTTGGATCAATTGAATATACATGGAGCTTTGATGTCCACATACTGAATATTGCTGAACAGAAGATACGTCGTTTGAACTTTATCTTATTTAGCGGCTGTAATGAATGATCCACCTTTCTATATCAATATAACTTCTTTAGTCTGTTAAACCGTGAGTTCATTGGATATTTAGTTGTGATCTGTTTTTTATACTTGTACTCTTTTAGGGCTTGAAGAATGTGATAGCTTCTGGTGCTGATAAAGATGAAGAGGATTCAGAAGGAAGGACAGCATTGCATTTTGCATGTGGATATGGGGAGGTAAGAAAATAGGTAAAATGTTCCTTACGACCATTGCCATACTTAATATAATTACAGGTGTATCCAGGGTTTTGTTTATTTCAGCATTTTAAGGTATTTGGCTTTCTAATGGCTTTAGCTAAGCTACAAAACTTGCAGCCAGAGGGAACAGTTCTTCCTTCAAGGAAAAAAAAATTCTTGAATTACTGTACATTTTAAAGTGTTATTATTAGGAGCTGCCTATACACGTGAAAATCTAATCCCACGACTCCCTCTCTTTAATTTCATATTTTCTTTGCAGTTTACTAGGCATGGTAAGAATTAGCAACTTATTTGGAATTATCTGTAGATCAGGTATCCTGTGAATTTAATTATGGGTCAGTTCTTTATGGCCAAGTTTCTTGCATTATCTGGGTATTATGATTTATTTATTTCGTTTCCTCAGAAATCGGCTCTTATAAGACTTTTCTACTGTACAATCCATCAGGGTGGAATGGCATTTTAAATTTCTTCTTTCCTTTTTTGTGTGTAACAATAACCTTCCATCAAGAATATCGAAACATCAATCACCAAATCCAAAGGATGCTCCCCACATTGTTGATGTGGGAGGTTTAAAGATGGACTAGGTGCCATTTAAGGAAGTAGTATCATTGAAGTTAGCCAAGGTTAAGCGTATTTTCTAGGTATTAAGCTGTTTCTCTGTATTGCTATACAGGTGAAGTGTGCTCAGGTACTTCTTGAAGCTGGGGCAGAGGTTGATGCTTTGGACAAGAATAAGAATACTGCCCTGCACTATGCTGCTGGGTACGGAAGAAAGGAGTGTGTAGCACTGCTGTTAGAGAATGGAGCAGCTGTGTAAGTCTTGATTCTTTGTGCATCGTGATGTCATGATCCTTGCTGCCCCTTGTTTCTTGTTTATTTCATATTTCTTATCCTATTTACTTGATTTTTATTCAGTACTCTTCAAAACTTGGATGGGAAGACACCAATAGATGTTGCCAAACTCAATAACCAGAATGAAGTTCTAACGCTACTTGAGAAGGATGCATTTTTGTGAACTGGAACGACCCGATCTTCCTGGATATGGCTGGGGTGATTATTTTAAACCCATTCATTTTGAGAACTCAAGGAACCATATCATCCATGCATGATGCATTTCGTGTGTTTTCTTCGCCAGTGTATTGTTTATACATTTTCCAATTTTTCATGAGCACATACATTATATTATTTCGGGATTGTTTTGTATTTTTAATGTATCCAGTCTTGCATGAAAGTTGCTTTGCATTTTGATTGAAATTTGTTAGGAACACGTATTTGTGTTAACTTTTAATCATGTTGCACTCTGGGTTCAAGTTTTGTCAATCTTTAGATTGAATTGCAGCAGTATTCCTTGTTTATTTACTTAAGATTGGGAGACCCTTATTGCAGCAGTATTCCTTGTCTATTTACTTAGATTGGGAGACCCTTTGGGTGTGAGTTCGTCGAAGAAAATGTGTTTCATCGAAAGTGTTCTGCGCAAATTCATTTGATTACATATGCTGGTGGAGTTGAGTTGATTATGAAATGGGTGACATATGTCAATTGTGTACCTGGTGGAAGATATTAAATTTACAAGTTTCATTTCATATAAGATCTGCAAGTTTCATACTTTGTAATCCTTGAAGCACTTTTTCTTTCCTTTTAAGGCAGCCATTAGTTAAGAAACTACTTTTCATGTTTGAAAATGGGGGTATGAAAGTAAGGGATAGCTGTTTGTAAATAGTGTTCTTTTTGGGTACAAGTGTTCTTTTCCTGATTTATGTAGGTGAGTTGGTCCCTTAATGGGTTGGGCCGAGGCAAACATGGACCAGCCTTACCCAGTTGTCATGCATGCATGCTTTCAGCCACCACCACATGGACAGTAATCACTACCACACAATCATCTCCACAAACCACAACCACCTTTATTTGCCATCGTTTGTAGATTTGAAAGTGTATTTCATCGAACACATAATTTTCACAATATCATATAAATTGGTATAACTTACATAAATCTCATGTGTAAGGACCTAAATTACATTTTATCCATATTCTTTTTCAATTTACAAAAAATCCTCAAAACCAGTGCTATCCGGATACATAGCAAAGAAGTCGGATACATTAAATCCGCTACATTAAAACTAAATCAGTTACACTTTTAAAGGAAAAAAGAATATTAAATTGAATGTGAGTTCCCCAAATCACTCTAATCTAGTTGATTTCAATCTCTCCCAAATCTTAACAGATTCAATCAAATCAAAATTTAAATTTTATTCTCTCAATTCTCTTGCAATCACGTCGAGTGGCATTAGTCAAGGTTGCCAACAGAACCAACAAGAAGATAGCTGAAGCGAAATCAAAACAAGAATTGTGATGGGCCATCTTCCAAACATGACGAAATTCGGGGGGCTAAACTCCAAAATTTCATAATGGGAACTCAAGAAACAGAAATCAGCAGAGAAGGAAGTCGAGATATTGACCAAAACACTCATGGGGTTCTCCATCTAATTGAACTTTATGTTGTACATGTCTTTATGTTGGTTAAATATATGTTGCTATATTTGTGTTTTCAAGCCGCGGGAGTTTGATCTACCCTCCTTTGCCATTAGGGGTTTTCTTCAGCAAAAAAAGATCCGACATTCAGGAATCTGAAAAAAAATATGAGCCTGAATTTGCAATGTATAAAATAGATCAGAGCTTTAATTCATAGTTAAATAGATATGACAATCACATGTATCGAATTACATATATTGTGTTGTTAATTTGATTTTTTATTTGTGTTTTCGAGATGGCTATATTAATCGTAATACATTAGTATTTATGTATCTTGTATAAATTGATAAGTACTATATTCCTATTAATTAGATACATTAAAGAAGTAAATTTTACACGTAAAGTGTTTGCTTAGAGTTTGACACATTACTGTGTGATACATGTAGTATTAATTTAAATTATTGTATCATGACCAAATATTTAGCATGATACATTACTATTTTGTATCTTATTGTGTTTGTGAAATACTATACTTTATCGATGATACATTACACATGTAATTTGTTGTAAAAGTATCAAAATGTTCAAGAATGAGGGTATGTATCATATAATAGTTATATTTTGTACCTGATATTAAGTATAAGTTAGTTATTTGATTGTTTGTGATATATACATAGAAATAACTGTTTTATGAAATGTATCACTAATTTTTTAAAATGTTAACAGGTTGTTGCATCATGTGAGTATCTTTATTTAGTCTATGTTTCTGGAAGAAGACACGTTTTTTGACTTGCAAGATAAATATGCAATTGTGGAAGATTTCAAGTTGATAAGATACATTTTTTTTTATATAATGTATCATTTTGTAGTTGATAATAATGTATCTGATACAATAAGGTTGTGAAAGAAGGGTGTATGTAAGCTGAAATAAAGTGTATCTATAAATGTATCATTTTGTAGTTGATAATAATGTGCTTGATACAATAAGATTATCAGCTTTTATGTATTTATGTATCATGCCTATAAAATTGTGCATGATACATTACTATTTATAACTTTAACTTCAGGGTAAAGAAATCTGATAATGAAAGATATTGAATTACATGTATTGTGTTGTCTAGTCGATTTTTTAATTTATGATCTCGAGCTGGATATATTACTCATGATACATTACTATTTCTAAAATATTAAGTAGATTGATAAGTACTATAATATTTAAAAAAATTCTTCCCTTTATTCCAAAAACTTCTCAATTTTTGAATCAAACTTGTCGATAAATTGTACTAATACAACGTGAATGAATCAATAACTAACTACAACTAAGTTATCAAGTATGTACATGAATGAATCAACAATCAAATTATCGATTACATTGATGTTTCAGTAAAGAGACCGGGAGTAACATATTCAATAATTTTTTAAGATGAAAAAACAAAAAAATAATAATTTAAAAGGAATCAAAAATTGAAAAAATGAAAAGAAATCTACCTCCTGAATAACTTGAAATCCTTAATTGGAAAGAGAAAAAATTTGAAATTCAAAAATGGATTAATGGAGGTGCCAGTGGAAAGATTTTTGGCGTGAAAAAAGGAAGAAAAATCATGGGTATTAGATTTCAAATTAATGTACCCAGAAAAGGGGATGATAGAGCAAAAGAAGAGATTTTTGATATTTTTTAAAATGGTAGGGAAAATATGATAATAAATGGTGTGTAGTTCGTAATTTATTCTATAAATTAAGATAATCAAGGCCTCATTTGTTTTCATTAAGATTAAGATGTCTGAATCTGAATACACATTTGAATGGTTAAGATTTTGTCTCTAGATTTGAACACTGAATGATTAAAACTGTTTGTTATTAAACATTTGAATGTAAGTATATATAAATTTTATTAATCTATAAACACAATAAATAATATAATTCAAATAAAATAGTAGTTAAATATTACATGAACAAAATATTAGAAAAAAACGTCAATCTTTGATAAACATTAGGATATTTAAATTATAAATTAATATTTTAAGTTTGATAAAAATAAAATTGAACTACATGAAATATATAAATATATATATATATATATATACATATAATAAAAATAACTGTTAGAAAACAATGTAGTCATCTTTTTTTTATTCCAAAAATACATATTTATGAAGTTGTTTTGCGGTTCGTCAAATAAAAATTTTACAATAAATTTTATTAATTCTTGATGAACAAGCCGCAAGAACAAAAAATAAAAGTTTAAGGAAATTAATATGGGTAGTTATTAAAGTTGGAGAATGAGAGAGGATTGAATATTTTATTAAAGAAAAGAAATATATATAGAGCACAATTTTTTTTTCCGAAAATAAAAGTGTCTTTAAAAGGGTGTGAATGAGAATAAGGCCTCATTTGTTTCTATTAAGATTAGGATAAATTAGCTAACTAGTCAGAATCTCTAACATAATTATTAAAAACATCTACAATTTAAAATATTTATTAAAAATGTCAAAATGTCAATATTTTAGCACATAAAGTGTATCCTAATATAATTCATTTACCTTTTTTTTATTTCTTAAATTGGGCCCACTTTTTTACTCCATTACGGGTGAAAGAAAAAAATAAAAGACCTCATTACCCACTTTTCTCTCTCTAAATACTTTACCCAAATTCTATCCTTTCTCTCTCACCATTTTTCCCATTATTATATCCTCAAGTAACTTAAAGCTTGCCATTTTTAAATCAAATTTCTCTATTTTTTCTAACAAATCTCTTAAATCATTCAAAAGATTTTCAACCTTTGTCGAAGTGAATTCGACTGATTTGCGATTGTTTCCATTAGGAATGAAAAATTTGAAATAATCGATTGGGATTATTAAGTGATTTTGACTGATTTCGTTGAACTTCGAGATTGTCCGCCACAAACGTATTACAACGGGTTTTTTTAAAAAACATTTATATTACGTCGTAATAAATAATTTATATATTACAACGTTTTAAAAACACTAAATTTAATTCGTGACTTTTTCTAATTTTGTCAATCCATATTTACATCCTATTTATTGCACCCTATATATATATATTTAAATTTCTATAATTAGAAATTTAACATAACATAAAAGATCAAATGAGAAAAATATTCATCATATTAAACATAAGTACTCCAAAATTATATAATCAAAATACTAATGTTTTGAAGTGTTATTCAAAACTCCAAAATTACATCATTAAATTACTAATGACTGAAGTTACTTGCAATAACAAGTTATCACTTCTTATAACTGTAATAACTCGGTCGATCATTTTTGAAATTTTTTGTATAATTACCATTTTTCCTCCCAATATTGATCTCGAGTCATTTCTGACTGAGTTTTGAGAGTTGGTTTCGAGCTTTAAGTGAAAGTTGTGAATTTTTAAGTTTTGAGTTTGAAAGGCTAAAGTTGCTTAAAAGTAGTTTTCAGTATCTTTTGGAGTTCTGAATGTCGAAATGGAATTTCGTCGATTCCATCAATCCTGGAATGTGGAAATTGGTCTAAGTGAGTTGTCAATTTCAGATTCAGAATCTTTTTGAGGATTTGAGGTCCTAAGTTGAAAAATTGTGGAATTTTAGCTTTTAGGTTGACTTTGGTCAACATTCGAGGTTCGGATGCTCGGATCAGAATTTTGAGAGTTTCATTGGATTCATGGAATGATTTTAGGCCTAAGGGAGGTCTTGGTTGAATTTTCAGAGGTCCCGAGCTTGATTTAGCCTCATTAGGTGTTATGTTCATTTCTTGTGACTTTCACGAGTTTTAGGTCAAGGAGACCTCAAATTCGTGTTTTGATGGTTCCATTAAGTCCAGAACGTCAAGTTTAATCAATTTGCTTATGTGGTTTTTGTGTCCATTCAATATTTTGAGAGTTGGCTAATTTTTTTGTGCCTGAAATATGTAGTGCTTCGCGTTAGACAAAGGATGGTTGCTTTCGTGACCTTTGCAAAAGTGAAGGTCTGACCGTGAAAGCAAAGGTCCAGGTGGCCTGGCCATCACAATTGGCAATTAACACAAACAAAACAAAACAATGCTAAGAATAACCAGAAGAGTTTGTACGCCTCCCTGATCTGAATATCAACTATGTGTACTCTGACCGATTTGACTAGGCCTTGATCCAATCACTATTTGTACTCTGAATAGCGGCCTGTGTTGGTCTACCCTAATAACACTGTGCGCCCTAACCTAAATAATCCCTACCTCTGGATGAATTACCGCTGAACTGGCCCTGGAAAAGAAATATCTTGGAACCACTGCTCTGTCTAGCATGTCGAATACTCTCAATCATCCGGGCATGGTCAATAATACGCTGGAATGTACCACCTGATAACACAAGAGAGGTTGTGGCCTCTTGAAGATAACTGGCAAACCCCTTTACAAACTTACAGATCTGCTCAAACTATGTGGAAATACTCGATATGGCATAATGGTACAACTCATGGAAACGAGCCTCATACTCAGAAACTAATAAAGAGCCCTACTCTAATCTATCGAATTCATCCCTGTGCTGATCTCGAATGATATAGGGCACAACCCTCTCAAGGAACACCTCAGTAAACTGCTCCCAATCGATACCAGGAGAACCAACAAGCCCACAAGCAAGAACTAATCTCCACTACTACTTGACAACTCCTGAAAACTAATAAGAAGTGTAAGACACCCCATGAGCATCTAAGATACCCAAGTTAGACAAATTATCTCGGTATTCAAGTCAAGAAGTCATAGTCCTTCTCTCCAACTGTACCGTCAAATTTGAGAGGTGCCAATCTAACAAATCTCTCAAAACTCTTCTACTCGGCAACCTATATGGTTGCACTAGCAGAAACAAGTGGAACTACAAATCTTGGAGGTGCCAAATTAATAAGGTACTAAAGAGGAATAAGGGGTCTGAAATCCCACACTAGGCCCCTAAATTGGCAGTGTAACACTTAATTGTAATAGGAGAATGTGCAGTACTGGACGGATACCAGAAGTAGGGGCACTATCCATTCTAGACAATAATTTGACGATCAACTCCTGAAGCATCGACGTTGTCACGACCCAGGGGTACTCCCTAGATGTAACATGACGTATAGAACCCCGAGGGACTCCATACAAGCAACTTATCCCTCATAACATAAGAATTAGAACAATAAGAGTAAAACAATAGTCCAAGTCCAAATAGTTTTATAAACGAAAAGCTGAAGTCTAGACTCATGTCTCATCATAGCTATCTAATACAATAGAATTAAATTGGGCCTAGCCCATACATCATGTTCAAAAGAGAAGTACATGAAAGAAACTAAAAATAGGAAATCCGTCCTCGAACCATGAGCACTCACCAAGCTCGTGAAACAATCAAATCCAAGCTCTAGCCACAAAACTGGGAACCCTATCTGTCGGACCCTACATTTGGGGATAATGTAGGCAAGAGTAGGCGTTAGTACAAAACAATGTACCAAGTATGATAGCTATGCACAAAACATTTAAAACATGCAAAAAGAGACATTTCATTTCATGACATGCAATTGACCAAGTTAAAACATGATATAAGAGAGTTAGAAAACATACTTCATAAAACAAGGCAAATGCAAGTTAATCATCTTTAAAGGTTATGAGATACTCATTGAGTAACCTTAGTACATTATTAATTATGTTGTGGGGAATTAGCCTTAACCGACATAGAGACTATGCGAGCTATAACATGATCCCCCGGTATCTCCCACACAAAAAAGGGTTGTTCTAGTTGCCTAAGATAGAACCATGAACTTCTACCTTAAGTGGATCCACTAGCTAATCATCCTATGAGGGCACATAGTTTAGGGATAAGGAGATTGCTACTAGAAATCCGACCTCTACTAGCGGGTGAGCTTCCTTCTTAAGAGTTTGTTTCTAGAAACCCGGCCTCTAATAACGAGAGAACTTCCATCTCATAACAATCGCCACTCGGTTCTAAGCATAAATCCCACGGAATAGTATTTTCTTACTTATTCTCATTATCCATGGAAAGGCATGTCATCTTGCCAATCTAAGCTAGTTCATTAGGATAGCTCTTATTCATTGATTCAATTAGGTGAGAAAGCCTTTCAACCTAAGAATCCTTTCTATGTGAGAAAACCTTTCACATCATGCTAGATTGTGTTTATGATGATGCCCTTTCAACAACACAACAACAACATCATCATTGATACTTTACTCTCAAAGCATCCTTAAAACATTTACATAATTCTCATGAAAACATGCATAATTCCATAATCACCTTTCAAGGCCAAAAACCCTCTTTCAATCATCAACATTTAGAAAACAAGGGCTATATATGGATTTTATCATAACCTCATGCAATTCTCTCATTACATGCTTAATTTCATAAAACTCTTCCTTTAAGATCAAAATTCCACATCATATGATTCATAACTTGAAAACATAGGGATTACATGGGTTCATAGGGGAAAACATTATAAAACCATAGTAAATCATCAATTCATGCTTAGAAGATCATACTTCAATCATTCAAATCAATAATCATAAGAAACCATGGTGATTGAAGAACCTTAGCTAATTGGGGGAATTCTACATTTTGAAATAGAGGAATTTGGGAACTCCATGGAGGAAAACTATCAGACCTTGAATTCAAAGGCTACCTTTTAATGGAGGAATTGGAACCTTAGCTTGAAACCCTAGGTTGAATCTTCTTCTTCTTCTTCAAATTTCTAGAGAGAGATTATTTGAGAGGAGTTTTGGTTTTCTTTTGGGAATTTGGAAGAATGAATTAAAATAGGTCTAATTTGGGGGTAAAAAGACTTATATAGGGAACCTAAACATAGGAAAAAAGACATAGTATATGAACTAATTAATTAGGAAAAGACCCAACTAACCCTTAAAGTAACTGCCAGCTGACCACCAACGAACCCAAGTCGACGGACCGTGGTCTGACCGATGGTCTGTCCCGGTGAACCTTCGTTGGTCTTCAGAGACTATGGTTTGGGGGCTTCAAACCATAGACCGTGGTTTGACCTACGGTTCGTAGGTCTGGCCCTAGTTCTTGGCCCTTAGACCATGGCTAGACAGGCCAACCACGGACCACACCTACGGTCTGTGGTCCCTTCCACGGGTCATGGATGGTCAGCGTTGGTTGCACTTGTAACTTCTAGGAATCTACTATTTGGGCCTATTTCCGATACGGGGTGTTAAAATATCTCCCCCTTGGGATAATTCATCCTCGAATGAAATTCTAGGCACATTTTAAATGAAAAGACTCAAGACTAGCAGCCCATCATGCATGCAACTCATCAAAATGCACATAATCAAGGAGGAAACATCAACTCCAAGCTAAACACACTCAATTCATCATAAGGAAGTAGGAACTACATCTAACAACCCAACATATGTGCATGAAATTTTTCAGATTTCTCATATTCAAGGAAAAACTACCTTCTCCAAGCTAAAAATATGCTCAACACAATCTCATGGAGCTAATATGCAATTCAATCTCAAAAAGCATATCTAAAGCATGTTCATCAATTCATATCATGAAGTCTATAGGCAACTCATATTCAATGCACAACAACATGAGTAAAATAAATCATATAAGTCATTTCTTGCAAAACTTAAGCTCTTTCATGAACATGCATAACATAAGGAAATCATGGAAACACATAAAACTCATATGACTCCCAAAACATAGAACAGACCAAGAGGAACTCATTACCTCAAGCTAAAGTAGGAGTAGAAGGTAAAAGATGAGGATATCGGGACATCATACCGGCCTCGGCCTCCCAAGTAATACCCTCAACTAAGTGATTCC
The DNA here is from genome assembly GCA_029582725.1 of Solanum chiquidenum. Classification (NCBI taxonomy): domain Eukaryota; kingdom Viridiplantae; phylum Streptophyta; class Magnoliopsida; order Solanales; family Solanaceae; genus Solanum; species Solanum chiquidenum. Next base: position 24,860 of record JAJOOS010016216.1, read on the forward strand.
TCCATAACACTTTCGCGGAAGCAACTTCCTTATTTCTCAACTTCTTGACTTGCCAGTCTAGAATCTCAACTGGAACTTCCTCATAATAAAAACTTTCATCAACTCCCAACCCTTTTAAGGGAAATATGGATGTTGGATCTCCAACACACTTCTTAAGCATAGAGACATGGAAAACTGGGTACACCATTGCCAACTCATTTGGCAAATCCAACTCATAAGCAACCTTACTGTCACGACCCGGGAACACCCCCTAGTCGTAACCGGCGTACTCGACCTCGAAGAGGTCTAATACAGGCCTCTTAGCATTCATTCATCGCATAGACACTAAAACCATAAGGAATTTAAAACTTTCTTTACCAAGAAAAACATTGCATAAAAAAAATAGCAAGCGG
>JAJOOS010016217.1:0-22909 GCA_029582725.1 Solanum chiquidenum
TCCAAGCCTCTTAAAAGGCTTCTCCCTTTCCCTAATGTCATCATCTGTGATTGTGTCCAAATTTTCAAAATATGTTATAGATTTCTAATGCTCATTCTTTGTGTAAAGCTTCTGATAAAAGTTCATGATCCATTTAATCTTGTTACTCTTGTTATAGATAACTATGTTACTCTTGTTACTCTTGTATTTCCAGGTACCAATTTTTTCACTTGATCAACAAGCTCTTACAGAGACAGTTTTAACATTTCAGCACTGTTCCACGTAATCTCATTATTATGGATTATGTTTAATTTTATTTTGTATCTGTCATGATCTAACAACAATGTTATATTTGTTTATAGGTATGGCTCGAGGCAGAGGTCGTGGAAAATCCTCAGGTAGGAGTAATCCTGCTATTCGTGTAAGCATGCCAACTATTACCAAGCCCACTGTAGTTTCTCCTCAGCAAGGTGGTACCCCAACCAATATTGAAATGTCAACTCAAATTATCATCCCATCCATCTCTTAGACACCTCCAGCTACATCAAATCAGAGTAACCTAATAGGTTAGGGTTTTTCTACTCAGAGTAACTCAACAGGTCATACCAATACAGTTGCTGAATGTGAATCCAACAATAGCCATACAAGGACCCTTGTCTTTCTAACTTCTGCAGGGTTAGTCCATTCTTTTGATTTTATTCCTAAACTTGTTTCTACTTACTACATTGAACAAATTGAAGATATCTGGATAGGATTTCACTATCACATTCCCAACTTCTGGTCCTTTAAGCATAATATTTAATCTAGAGAACATGACCTCTTGTCTATTGAATGTGCTAAAAAATGTTTATTTTTCTATTTTACTACCTGTATATTTTGTTTATACAGGCTGGAACCTTCTCAAATATGCTCTAGTTTCATATCCAAGTCTTTTAAAAGTGATGTTGATCCCAATGGAATCAATTGGAAAGGTGTCTCAACTGATATAAGAAATTGTTATTTTGGAGAATTCAAGGTATAACTTTTCATCGTAAATGAGTTTAGCAAGTGTATTCACATCTATAGATAGGACATTAATATATTACTTTCAAAACTTATTTCAGAAAAAAAATTACAGGGATGTTTCCATTATTGAATACGAAGTGAAACGACACTGGATGGTTAAGGCAGCACTGAAATATAGGAATTTCATTTCTAAAATAAAAAAGGAAGGAGTTAGGCCAGGTTATGTACCAGAAAATGTGTGGGAAATATGGATGCAACTTTGGGGAAGTGAAAAGTGTATAAAAAAGTCATAAATTAATTCAAAAAATCATCGTGGCGGCCATGAAACTGTTGTTGGAACTCACACAGGAGGCTCTATTTCAATTGGAGAACATCGCAGGAAACTTGTGAGTATATATATTTTACAAACTCTATAACTAACATCTTCTATTGTATGATATATATAACGTGATTTCTTTTGTATAGACTATTGAAAAAGGTCGAGATCCAATACCAATTGAATTACATTTGCATGTTCATACATATGGTCGTGATGGAAAATCATTTGTTGGTGAGCGTTCTCGAATTGTCCATGTAAGTGTAAAACTTGGAGCTATTTCGGTTCTTTCCTACTGTAGTTTCTGGTGCAATTTTAGTCCTATTTTAAAGTGTATCTGTTGCTGTTGTTTGGGTTATAATTATGGTGATGTTTTGAGACTTTTCGATGCAATTTTAGTGTTCTTTTGATGCGATTCTACTGTTGTTTTTGTGTGACTCTAGTGTAGTTGTTTTTGGTGCAATTATACTTCTATTTTGGAGAGAATCTACTGCTACTGTTTTGGTGTAATTCGATTGTTGTTTTGAAGCTTTTCTGGTGCCATTTTAGTGTTGTTTTGGTGTGATTCTAGTGTTGTTTTACTGTGACTCTAGTGCAGTTGTTTTTGGTGCAACTCTAGTCATGTTTTAGTGAGAATCCGTTGATGCTGTTTCAGTGTAATTCATGTGCTGTTTGAGGCTTTTCTAGTGCAATTTTAATGTTGTTTTGGTGCGATTCTAATGTCATTTTAGTGTGAATCTAGTGCAGTTGTTTTCATGTAATTCTGATGTTGGTTGGGTAATTTTTGAGTGTTTCTAATGTTGTTTGGGTAATAGAAATTAGTTTGTTTTGAAGTTCTGTGTGAGTTCAAGTATGATCTTTATTCTGCAATTTAAACGAGTTCAAAATTGTAGGTCTAAGTTAATTACTACAACTAATAAACAACACTTCATAGACTAGCTAATATAAGTTGCACTGTCCTTCTTTCATTGCATTTTCCTTGCAACAATTATCTACTAATACAATGCACTAGAGTATTATATGCATATGGAAATCAGATAACTGACTATTCAGGGAAATTATTAACTGACTAATCAGGGAAATTATAGTACAAAGGCCAGTGATAGTGGACTGTAATTTATTTTAGTTTAATTAATTATATTGCTTTAATGATGGAATACATATCAATGAGGACAAAGAAGTGGGGCCAGTTGCAAAAAGATTCGTACCAACGTTGGAGTGATGACTTTTGTTTTATGTTTCAAATTATGCAAGGAAAATGCATTGTCAGTTATCTTTCTGCAACAACACAGATCTTTCCTAGGAAAACAAAACACATGTCCTTTAAGCTTAAAAGCTTATGTATCTTTCTACATTTTCCTTCAAAATTTGTTTTGTTCCCTTTCTTTAATTCTTTCTCATTTTCTCTACTTATTATAGGAAAAATATGAAGAAATATTACGGGAAAACACAGTGTCTCAAACAGATATTGTTCCACGTGAAGCATATTACCAAGCTGCGGGGGGAGAAAAGAAAAGAAGAATATACGGTCTTGGATCTGAAGCAAAAAATTACTATGGGAAGAATCTTTGTGGCTCATCATCATTACCACCTCCATTTTCTCAATCAACATCGATAACAAATATGGACGAGTTTGTAAAGCAAATGATGCCTGCACTAACTAGTCATCTTGTTCCTATTATTGTTGGGCAGGTGCAAGCATCGATTACTCCATCGATTGTGACACCCATAGTGCCTCCTGCTACTAATGTGGACAAGATTGATCCCTCAATTTCAAGTGACGATCGTATCCCTTAGTCTCCCACAACTTTAGTTTTAGGTAATGTCATACTTTTTGGAAACTACAAATTGCGTAGTAACGTTTTGATGAACGTAGGTTTATTTAAGAGTACTTGCTAGTTTTCTTTGGATATTTTTAACCAAAAATATGTGGTTTTGGAGTTTTCTATTTATATATTATGAATCGTCTATGAGTATTATATTATATGAATGTTTGTTATTTTTAGAGTATTTAGTAATTTTAATTTAATTTATTTCAGTAGTGCATATTTAAAATAACCAAATCAAATAATTTTAGAAGAATAATTTTTAGCAACAAATTTAGCGACTATTTGGTCGTTGCTATGAAAAGAATGTTGGCGACGAATTAGCGACGGATTATTAAACACCTAATATGTTGTAACAGAATATGTTGCGACGGATATTTCGTTGCAAATTTATCCAAAATGACGAAATGAATTATGAAATTAGCAACAAAACTATATAAATATAGTGATGAATCAGTCTATCGCTAACAAGTGGCAACGAAAATCTTTCGTCACTATCACGTCGCTAAACTTGTGACGGAACTCATTTTTTGGTCTTAGAATTATGAAATTAGCAACAAAATTATATAAGTATAATGACAACTAAGTCTGTCGCTAACATATGGCTACGGAAATGTTTCGTCACTATGACGTCGCTACACTTTTGACGGAACTCATTTTTTCGTCACTAAGAGCTTACTAACGAGCGTAATAGCAACAGTCAATCATCCGTTGCTAATCCATCACTAATCATGATTAGTGATGGATTTTCATTAGATAGTGACGGATTGTGTCCATCGGTAGACACTGTTTTTTTGTAGTGGACCATGTGAGCTATATGGAATCCGGTGTCGTGTAACCCCACACTGAAAGAAGGTGACCTACTTGCCTAAGGTAGAACTAAACGTGTTAGATTTTAGGTGGATCCACTAGCTAAGTCCTATGTTGGCACATAGTTATGGGATAGGGAAATTGCTTCTAGAAACCTGACCTATTGCATTGGCGGAGGAGCTTCCATCTCATGAGTTTACTTTAGATGACCCCACCTATTGCATTGACGGAAGGGACTTTACCTCATTGTCCATATCCAATCGGTACTAAGCATTATCTCCCAAATTATACATAATTAGTTTTGAATTGTATTTACATGTGTGAAGGGGTACTCTACCCTTCATTCAATACAACTCATAAAATAGCGCATAGATTCATTTAGGTGAGAACTATGTTTCATCCTTAGTGTGAGTCAACCTTTCACATTATTGTTTATAGTGTTTTCATGAGTTATAGCCTTTCAATCAACACAACAATATTATCATCATCCTAGACAAGTTATACATAATCAAGTGTAAGAGTAAGGGAAGAATGACCTTTCAATCAGTACCTCAATTTACATAATAGTGATAGGATCTTTACCTTTCAAGTGAATCATAAGTTCACAAACAACTTCCATCAATCATGAACAATCCTTCACAATCTACCCCCTTCTAGGGTCATGAACCAAGTCTCACAATCACACTTAGAAATAATACTTTAAGCATGAATAAAACAAGATTCAATAACTAGATTAACACAGACACAATTCATAGTAATCATCTTGCATAAATACACCCATCACAATTCATGAAATTGGGGTTATGGGATAGTTCATGGGTTAATGGGGAGTTTTACCATAAAAATCACCATTAAACGTCAAATCATCCCTAATATAAGACAAATAACATAATGAAATCATTTTTAAGTAGAATCCATGGCTAGAATGAAAACATTAGTTTTCGATCAATATCCCAAATTTTGAAATTAGAGTTGATGGGCTTCATGGAGAAAAGTGTTCCATGAATCAAGGTTTCCATACCTTAATTGAAGATTTGCTCATGAATTGGAGTTGAGAATATTGATTCTTGAGCCCTAATTTTCAAGTTCTTGGTGTTCTTTAATGGAGGAACTTCTAGAGAGAGAAATATTGAGAGGAGGGGATTTTGGGGAAATAATTGGGTGTTGTGAATTAATGAGTAAGTCTTGTGAATTTTGACTTAAAATCAATATAAATTTTACCCCTAAAAATACCCAAAACACCCCCACATTAATTGGACTTAAAAAGAAAAGACTCAATTGACCCTTACTTAAAGACCCCGTCCAGGTGTCACTCCCTTCTTCATGAGCCATGGTGAGGACCACTACTCGTGGTTCCTCTCATTAAGATTGGGGCAGTGGCTAGAGTTTGGTGGCATCTGGCTTATGAGCCCAAGTCATCTCCATGGGCCCTCTCACGGCTCGTGAAGTGGACCACGACACGTGGTCACGCCCGTGGAGGGTTGAGGCAGTAGCCTCTCCAAGGTGGGACAAGGCTTACATGCCCATGTCATTACCATGAGGGGCTCCATGAGCCGTGGTCTCTCCCATGGTCCTTGGGGTAGTAGCCTCGCCACTTGGATCTCTTTGCTCATTTGCTTAAGGCAACTCCACGAGCACCTCCCATTGTCGTGGTCATGACCACAGACCGTTGTGATGGTCGTGAAGTTTGAGGCAGTAGCTAGGAAAAGTGGTGGACAAACTTTCATGGCCAAGGAAAGACCACGCCCACCTTCACAAGCCGTGGTGACGACCACGACTCGTGGTCCTTCTCGTGAAGGTTGAGGCAGTAGCTAAAGGCTAGGGGAAGCCTTGGTCTTTGGCTTTGGCCTGGCCCCTTTGCCATGGCACTTGCCTCATGGACTTGATTCTTATAACTTTCATTCAAGAAGTTCATCCTCACGTTTAGGCTCTAGTTTAACTTATCATTTTCCGGAGTGTCACAGCTGAGCTTAAGGAATTGAAAGATCGGTTTAAAGACCTTCTAGATAAGGGCTTCATCAGACCTAGTATTTCGCCATGGGGTGCACCAATGTTGTTCGAGAAAAAGAAGGATGGTTCTCTTAGGATGTGCATTGACTATCGCTAGTTGAACAAAGTCACCATCAAGAATAAGTACCCTATCCCAAGGATTGATGACTTGTTAGACCAACTTCAGGGTGCTAGTCATTTTTCAAAAATAGACCTTACATTCAGTTATCATCAGTTCAGAGTCAGAAATACTGACATCCCAAAAATAGCCTTCAGAACTCGGTATGGTTATTACGAATTTGTAGTTATGTCTTTGGGACTAACTAATGCTCCTGCAACTTTCATGGATTTAATGAACATGGTGTTCAAGAAGTATTTGAACTTGTTCGTTATCATCTTTAATGATGATATTCTCATTTACTCTAGGAATGAGGAAGAACATGCGACTCATTTGAGGGTTGTCCTGCAAACTCTCAAAGATCGCCATTTATTCGCTACGTTTAGCAAATGTGATTTTTGGTTGCAATATGTTGCTTTACATGGTCATATAGTGTCTAGCAACGGGATCTGAGTGCATTCTCATAAAATAGAGGCAGTGAAACAATGGCCCAGACCCACCTCTCCTACAGATATAAGAAGTTTCTTGGGTTTGGCAGGTTATTACAAGAGATTTGTTCAAGAATTTTCATCCATAGCTTTGCCATTGACTAAGTTTACTCAAAAGAAGGTTAAGTTTCAATGGTAAGATGAGTGTGAGAAGAGCTTCTCTGAACTTAAAACTAGGTTGACTACAACTTCTATTTTGACTCTACCAGTGGATTCAGACGGTTATGTGATATATTTTGACGCATCCAAAGTCGGCCTAGGTTGTGTGTTGATGCAGCGAGGTAAGGCTATAGCTTATGCTTCTAGACATCATAAGGTTCATGAGAAGAAAAATCTGACTCATGACCTCGAGCTTCCATTCGTAGTATTTTCCCTAAAGATTTAGAGACATTACTTGTATGGTGTTCACGTAGATGTGTTCACAGACCATAAGAGCCTTCAGTATGTGTTCACCCAGACATAGTTGAATCTTCGCCAGAGGAGATGGCTTGAATTCCTCAACGACTATGATATGAATGTGTTTTATCATCCAGGTAAGGCCAATGTAGTAGCTGATGTTGTTGGTAGACTATCTAAGGGTAGTATAGCACATGTTGAGGAAGAAAGGAAGGAATTAGCGAAGGAATTTACCAGCTTACTCGCTTAGGAGTTTGCCCTATGAACATATCAGATGTTAGTGTAACAATTTAGAATGGTGGTCAGAATCATCATTGGTAGCAGATGTTAAGGAAAACCAGGACTATGATCCTATATTGCTTCAATTGAAGAGTGAAGTTCATCAGCAGAAAGTTGAGTTTTTCTCCCAAGGGGAGATGATGTACTTCGCTACCAAGGTCGTTTATGTGTTCCTAAGGTGGGTGAGTTGAGACAGCAGATCCTTACAGAAGCCCATAACTGCAGGTATTCCACTCATCTAGGTGCCACTAAGATGTACCATGATCTGCGGGAAATCATTTATGGAACGGTATGAAGAGAGACATAGCAGATTTTGTGGCTAAGTGTCTGAATTGCCAACAGGTTAAGGTACAACACCAGAAACCAGGAGTTATGACTCAAGAAATCAACATTCCTACATGGAAATGGGAAGTGATAAACATGGACTTTAGTACAGGTTTACCTTGTACTCGTAGACAAGCATGATTCCATTTGGGTATTAGTAAACAGAGTTACTAAGTCCGCTCACTCCTTGACTGTCAAGACAATAAATTCGGCGGAAGACTACATCAAGCTTTACATTAATGAGATAGTCAGGTTGCATGGGTTTCCTTTGTCTATAATTTTAGATAGAGGTCCTCAGTTCACCTCTCATTTCTGGAAGTCGTTTCAGAAAGGTCTTAGTACTCAGGTAAATCTCAGCATAATATTTTATCCACAAATGGATGGTCAGGCAGAGCGTACCATTTATACCTTAGAGGACATGTTGAGAGCTTGTGTGATTGACTTCTAGGGTAGTTGGGATGATCACCTTCCTCTTATAGAGTTCGCCTATGAGGATTCATTTAGTGGCTGGTTTGAAGTAGGTGAAGCAGCATTGATTGGGCCAGATTTGGTGCATGATGTTATGGAAAAAGTACAACTCATTAATGATAGACTTAAGACAGCCCAGACTCGCCAGAAGTCCTATGCAGATGTAAGGAGAAGGGACTTGGAGTTCCAAATTGACGATTGGGTTTTCCTGAAAGTGTCACCTATGAAGGGGATGATGAGGTTTGGCAAGAAATGGAAACTCAGTCCTAGATATGTAAGCCCTTACAAGATCTTGAAAAGGGTTGGTAAAGTGGATTATGAGTTAGTGTTGAAAGAAGAACTAGCAGCAGTCCATCTAATCTTTCACATTTCATTGTTGAAAAAGTGTGTAGGTGATCCAGCATCTATAGTACCATTAGAGAGTGTAGATGTGAAGGATAGTATCACTTATGAGGAGGTGCCGGTTGAAATCCTTGATCATCAAGTTCGTAGGTTGAGGAATAAAGAAGTCGCTTCAGTTAAGGTTTTGTGGAGGAGTCAGTCCGTAGAGGGAGCTACTTGGGAAGCAGAAGCAGCCATGAAGGCCAAGTATCCTCATCTCTTTCCTTCTGATTCCATTCCAGCTTGAGGTAATAGTTCCTCTCTAGTTTCTCAGTTTACTCTTGCATGAATTCAGTCTTAGTATCATGTTCCTTCAGTTATACTTGCATTTTCAGCGTATTTGCATGATTTTGGAACATTAGTTCAATCAAATTTCAGTTTCCAGTACCTAGTGGTAGGGTTTGTAGCTCCTTCCCTCCATTCTCATCTAGTTTATACTTCATTCGAGGACGAATGTTCACATGGGGGAGATAATGTAACACCCAGTATCTGAAAACAGACTAAACTGCAAATTCTTCAGAAGTTGCAAGTGCCACCAACGAGGACACCTACGGACCGTAGGGTGGACCATGAACCGTCGGTGGGGTCCGTGGTTGGCCACCTGCGCCCTCCTCAGAAAATCTCAGAAAACCCCGACCCACGGCCAGGACCTACGGACCATAGGTGGGACCACGTTCGTAGTCCAGGTTCGTGGATCACAGTCTGCAAGTTCCATCCTGTGAAGCCAGTCGACGCCTGCCAGGATAGACCATCGGTCTGTCCACGGTCCGTCAGTCCCCCTGACAGCTTTTAAATTACGATTATTTTGGTCTTTTTCCCTATTGGACACCTACATCGTTTCACCCCTAAACTACGTTGTTTCAGTCAATTTTAGCCTAGTCACTAAATCAGAACTTACCTTAAGTGATTCATTCAGCAAAAATTGAATAAACTAGAGCAAAAAGGGAAGAAATAGTCGACCAAACCCTCTCCAAGAACGCAACAAGTTTTCGTCAGTTCCATCTCTGAAATCAAAATATTTCTCTGTGAAATTCGTCACCAGGTATGTGGGATGTCACTACTGGGTTCCTTTCACCTAGTAGGTCACTAGATTTCAGTCAGACTCTTGATTCGCTTCGTATTATCTAGACGTAGGGTTTCTTGAACTTTACAGAATTGATGTGATTTAGCTGTTAGATTAATCGTAATCAGAATATTACATTTTCGTAACTATGTTGCTTAATTCTTGCATGAAATTAGAACCCTAGTGGTGTAGATTCATTTAGTCTATCAATTATACTTGCTAGGATAGTTTATACAGATATACAGGCCTCAGATTTCAAATGTTTCATTTCTAGTTAGCATGTCAGAACATCGAGCTATTCAGAACTTCAATATTTCAGTCATAAATGTTGATTATACACATTCTAATTGGGAGTAGGCTTAGACCGAATGGACTAGGGTTCAGCGTACCCGTATAGTCCCAGAACTACATACCCCGTAGGTTTATAAGTCCCCTCTGTGGGCATTACATTAGTGATCATGCCAGACATCCATCTACACCCTTGGCAAGGTATATTGGGTCCTCTCGATGGGGCGTATACATCGGACTCCACGTTTAGCTCACGTGGTTTTATGTCATTATTAGTAGCTCCCACAGTCAAACTCTAGTTCACTTGACCAGGTTCGAGTTATAGTTTAGTATCAGTTTCAACATGTTATGTACTTGGTCATTACATTCAGTTTAGTTCAGATTCAATATCTTTCCAGTATATTCATCATGCTCAGATTTTATTGTTTTCTCCATATTCTTTACGTCAGTTATATTCTTGTTCATCTTTATTCTATCATGCATGCTCAGTACATTCCAAGTAATGACGCATAATCTGCGCTACATCCTTTCATGATGTAGGTTCAGGTACTCAGCATCCAGATCATGCATAAAATGACTCTCGATCTCCAGTTCAACAGCTTTAGTGGTGAGTCCTCATTCTTCAAGGATGATAGACATGTATCTTATTTCTGTCATTCATTTCGGCTTTAGTTTTTACTAGAATTAGCTGGGGGAATGTCCTAGCATCTCTAGTTAGTTAGCTTTTGAGTTATGCTTCAGTGCTATAAACTCTTTTCCAGTATTTATCTATTCAGACTTAGATTGGGTATTCCCTATCATTTAGTTTATCTCATGTTTTAAGCTTTTGCACAGTATTTATTTTAAGTATGCTTATGATATGCCAACTCAGGGTTAGCTTAGGGTCACTCGTGATCCTAGTTCCCGTGTTTACGTCAAGGGGGTAGCCTCGGGGCGTGACAGAAGTGAAAGAGAAACAAGACCAAGACCCTATTTTTCTAGATCAATTGAAGGCAAATGTTCATAAGCAGAAAGTGATGGCTTTTTAACAAAGGAGAGATGGTGTATTGAGTTATTAAGGTAGATTTTGTGTACCAAAGGTGGATGAACTCTGAGAGAGAATCATGGAGGAAGATCATAGCTTCAGATATTCTATCCATCCTGATTCCACAAAGGTGTATCGTGACTTGAGAGAAGTCTATTGGTGGAATAGTATGAAGAGGGGTATTGTAGAGTTCGTTGCTAAGTGCCCAAATTGCCAACAAGTCAAGGTAGAGCACCATATGCCCGGTGGTGGTATGGCTCAGACAATAGAACTTCCAGAATGGAAATGGGAGATGATCAATATGGATTTTATTAATGGTTTACCGTGGTCTCGCAGGCAAAATAATTCGATTAGGTGATTGTAGATCGGTTGACTAAATTAGCCCATTTTTTACCGATCATGACTACCTTTTCAGCAGAATATTATGTCAAGTTATATGTTCAAGAGGTAGTCAGTTTTCATGGAGTTCTGGTGTCCATTATTCAAGATAGAGATGCGCAATTCACCGCACAATTTTGAAAGTCTTTCCAGAAGGGTTTGGGTTAGAAGGTGAACCTTAGTACTGCTTTTCATCCTCAGACTGATGGTCAAGCAGAGCGTATGATTCAGACCTTAGAGGATATGTTGAGGGTGTGTATGATCGATTTCAAGGGTAGTTGGGATGATCATTTACCTTTAATAAAGTTTTCTTACAATAACAGTTATCACTCTAGGATCCAAATGGCTCCCTTTGAGGATCTTTATGGGAGAAGATATAGATCTCATATTGAATGGTTTGAGTTTGGTGAGGCTGGGTTGATAGGACCAGACTTGGTTCATCAAGCTATGGAGAAAGTGAAGACTATTCAAGAAAGGATGAAAATAGCACAGAGTCCTCAGAAATCCTATACTAATGTTAGGAGAAGAGACTTAGAGTTTGAGGTGGATGATTGGGTGAATTTCAAGGTTTCACCCATGAAAGGTGTAATGATGTTTGGTAAGAAGGGGAAACTCAGTCCCCGGTATAAATGTCCTTAGAGGATATCCAAGAGGATTGGCAATGTAGCCTATGAATTGGAGCTACCGTCAGAGTTAGCAGCAGTCTATCCGGTGTTTCACATTTCAATGTTGAAGAAATGTATGGGCGATCCTTCAGTTATTATACCTACTTAAAATATTGGTATTAAGGACAGCCTATCTTATGGGGAGGTACTCGTTCAGATTCTAGATCATCAGGTTTGCAAGTTGAGAACCAAGGAGGTAGCATTAGATAAGGTCTTACGGAGGAATCAGTTTGATAAGGAAGCTACTTGAGAGGTTGAGGAGGATAAGAAGAAGAGATACCCACATCTCTTTTCTTCCAGAGAAACTTCAGACCAAAGTAATGATTTTTGTAAAGCACTTTTTTAATTGATATGTTGTGTTGTGTTAATTTGCATGTTGGGTATTTGAGTTGGGTGTTAGATATTGTCACCCTTAGTCTACTTAGAGTAATCTCATTCGAGGATGAATGTTCCCAAGGGGGAGATATTGTAACATTCCGTCTTACAAAGAGTTAAAAATAGAAAGAACTAATTTTGAAAGAGCCAATTTGAGTTATGTTCAAGTTAAGCTTAAGTTGTGAGTTTTCGGTCAACTTCAAACGACCATAACTTTCAGCACATAATGAGTTAGGTGTCCCATAAGATATCAAATGAAAGGTCTTGGAATCCTCTTTCTAATGCTACTGAGTTTTCTAAGCTTCAAGTTCGGATGACGGAGATATGCCCGTTTGAAGTTAGCTTGTCCAGACAAGGAAAGTTACCCGAATTAATGAGGGGTAATTTGGTCTTTTCCTTTCCCCATCAGCTTTAAACGTTTTTTAGTAATATTTTGGGGTAAAATCAGATTTGGGTAAGTTTTACAATCTGAAAATACGCTTAGGGTTTTGAAAAGAGTTCAAGAAGAGGAAAAGAGGAGAAAAAGGAAGAACGATTAAGATTTCTTGCGAATCAAGGAATTGTTTTGCCAAATCGAGGTATGTAAGTTAATGTTCTTGATGAGTGTTCTTGAAGTATTGCTTTCATTCTTGAATTAGGATGGGTTTGATGAGTTCTTGAGATAATTGTATTGAGTTTGAGAGTTGTTTTTTAGTAGATTCTCGTGTACTTATATTGGGTAATTGAATCTAAGGAAAATTTGAGGAAAACAATTGATTCTAGACGAATTAGGGTCAGAAAATGAGAAGAAAATTTCGTCAGAATATTCTAGAGAAAGAGTGGCGTGGCGTGGTGCGCCCAGATGTGCCAGAGGGTGTGGAATGGCGCGCCAGCAGTGCACCAAATGGGGTCTATGAAGTTCAGGGGCTGGCGCCTCACGCCAGCAGTGCACCAGAGTAGCATGCCCTCATCTTTTTTCCATCATTTGCTCCGTTTGAGTCCTCATAAAGTGTACCTTCACTCCCTATTGATTCTAACTACTCTAAACTACATTTAAACATCGAGAGATCATTCATAACATGAATCATAATCCTTGAAATCATCATTCAAATTCAAGGTAGAGTTAAGAGTAAAGTCTTGAGAGTTCTTTCGAGTCATTTTGAGAAGTCTTTTATAATCTTTACAAACTAGTTTTAAGGCTTGAGTACTTGAGTTTAAGGATGAGGAGAGTTGAGTTTAATTTTCAAAATGAATATATGGGAACTAAGTATTCCCAAGAGTAAATGTTTTTACATTTAAAATGAAGGGAAACACTAATTTCCAAAGGAGTTCATGAGGAGTTTTGAGTACTATCTCTTTTAGGAGAAAATCTTTTGAGTAATAATCTCAAAGTTAAGGATGAGTAAATGTTTTTAAACATATGAGCTAAGTTATATTTTAGGAGTAGTATTGAGCACCGATATGGGGACGAATTCAGATAACTCAAAGTCCTCATAAACCATGTAGCCAATGTGAGTAGAAAGGGTCATACTTTTTAGATGATTCCTTATTGGTTTTAAGCATAGCTTAGTGGATCCACTTAGTTGAGGAGTTCTATACACTAAAAAGGTATAGAACAGTTTTGGCAGCGTGGGTGAGACGTTATATCATCACATAGCTCATGGTAATGGTTGTCGGTTAGAGAATCTCCCAAATAGAGTTATTTTGTATCTTTACATACAAACTAAGTTATTATTGTATTTTTAAATACATTGAGTTGTTATCTAATTTTTTAAATGCTCTATATAAACTACACTTTTATGGTTGTTTTATACCACATTGAGTTGAGTATCGATGAGTTGAGTTTGAGTTGAGTAAAGTCGAGGTGAGTATGTTTAGTTTTTATTAGTACAAGCTTGTAGGTTATGTTCAGTGTTCCCCTTACATGCTCGTACATTCCATGTACTGATGCCATTTGGCCTGCATATTTAATGATGCTGATACAGGTAACCAGGATCATCAACCTGCACTTCGTTGATCCAGTCGAGTTCCATAATTATTTGGTGAGCCTCTTTGCTTCTGAAGGACTCCCATTTACTTTTCAGTTTAGTTAGGATGTCGTGGGTCTTGTCCCGACTTCCATCATAGTTGTTAGAGGCTTCATAGATAAAAAGACAGTAGTAGTTCATAAGTCTTTTTCATTTCAGTTGATAATGTTCTAGACTTGAGTTGCCCTTGGGTCGTGTTTGAATGTTTCTTTAAGCTATTCTAAGTTTATCTATTTGAGATATTGACTTAAATCTTTTCATTGAGGTTTATTTGTTGTTGAGTAAGTCTTCCACTGAGAGTTGAGCAAGGCCAAGGATTCATTTAGGGCCAGCAATGGTTCTCGAGTGCCGGCCATGTCCAGGGTGTAGGCTCGGGGCATGACATGCCCTTAACTTACAGTTGACATGAACCTCCAGATGGAGGTCCACATGAGCCGTCAAGGACTTCACGAGCCGTAGTGGCAGTTGTGGTCCTTGACCAGTGGCTTGGGGAAAAGCTCCTTGTTGCCTTGCCCCTTCACGCTCTCCTTGACAAGTTGTTTGGATCTTCATGAGCCGTCTGGGGGCTCGTGGGAGGAGGCTGCCTTGGGGAGCACACTGCCTACTCCTTCATAGGCACCACCACGATCTGTGGTGCCCTTTACGAGGCGTCTAAGGACTCATGGGAGGAGAGCCCATCTTGGCTAACCACTGGAGGGCTTCACGAGCACCACTACGAGCTATTGTTCCATTCACGGTCTGTGAGGGGCTCCATGAAGGGTGCCTTGACTCAGTGGAGGGCTGGTGACCTCCCACTTAACTCTCTTTTCTAGGTTTTTTTATTCTGTGGTGTTACAGTGTTAACCCATGAATATTTTGGTTATATGACTTTCAGATGATATTTTTAGAATAACCTTTATGGAACCCTCCGAAGGGAGTTAGGGGAGCAGTATGTATACTCTCACAATTTTGAGTATTTAGGGGTTAATTCACAAGAATTAGACAATTTTCTTAGGTTTTCGTGTGTTAGCCATGAATATTTTTCTGATATGGCTTCCGAATGATTTCTTTACGAAACCCTCTATAGGGAGTTAGAGGAGCAGTACATATAATCTAATAATTTTCAAAGTCCATTTTTGGCATTTAGGGGCTAATTTACAGGAATTCAGCGATTTGCTCAAAATTTTGTGTGTTATACAATGAATATTTTGGTGATATGGCTTCCAGAAGATTTCTTTGCAAAACCATCAAGAAACTCTCCATAGGGAGTTAGGGGAAGTATGTATAGTCTTATATATTTTAAATCCATTTTGAACATTTAAGAGAGCAATTACAAAAATTAGGCAATTTTCTTAGTTTTTTTGTGAGTTAGCCCATAAATATTTTGGTGATATGTCTTCTGGAAGATTTCTGTACGAAACCCTCTGTAGAGAGTTGGAGGAGTAGTACGTACAGTCTAATATTTTTTAGAGTCAATTTTGGGCATTTAAGGACTAATGTAGAGGAAATAAGCAATTTGATCAATTTTTCGTGTGTTAGACCATGAATATTTTGGTGAGATAACTTGTAGACAATTACTTTGCAATACCTTTATGGAACTCTCCATAGGGAGTTGGGGGAGCAGTACGTACAGTCTCACATTTTTAAATCCATTTTGGACATTTAGGAGGCCAAGTACAGGAATCAGATAATTTTTTTTGTTTTTCGTGTGTGGTAGGCCATAAATATTTTGGATGTATGGCTTCCGATTTCTTTGTGATACCTTTACAAAACCCTCTGTAGGGAGTTGGGGGAGCAGTACATACAATCTCACAATTTTTAAAGTCCATTTTTGGCATTCAGTGGCTAATTGAAAAGAATTAGGTGATTTTCTCAGTTTTTCAAATGTATTATTAGCCCATGAATATTTTCGTGATATTGCTTTTGAACAATTTCTTTGTGAAACCTTTACGCAACTCTTTGTAGGGTTTTGGGGGAGCAATATGTACTGTCTCACAATTTTTAGAATCTATTTTGGACATTTAGTGGCTAATTTAAATGAATTATGTGATTTTCTTAGTTTTTTGGTGTGTGTTAGCCCAAGAATATTTCTTTCTTATAAAAACAGGCTTGATACCAACTGTTTAAACGAGCCAAAATATTATATTTAACTATTCAAATTAGGCATGTTCAGTTGAACCATGACTTAGATCGAATGTCTAAATGGAATATTTTGACAAGTTTAACAAGGTTAATTATGTATTAAGCCGAAAAAGAACTTTTATATAACTGATAAAGCAATGAAAGAAAGCATGGTACCAAATAAAGTCTTACACCACATGTCCAAATAAGTGCATCAATCCCGATATTTTAATTCCAGACAATAATAAAAAATTGATTTTAGTAATTTAAGAGAAATCGAAGTTAGAATATCAACTTGAAGGTAAAACTTTTACACAATCCTCCGTAGGGAGTTGGGAAAGTAACACGTACATCATCATAGTTTTTAGAGTCCATTTTGGGCATTTGGGGCCAATTAAAAGGAACTAGCCAATTTTATCAATTTTCCGTGTAACGGCAATGAATATTTTGGTGATATGGCTTTCAGATGATTTCTTTACGAAAACTTTACAGAATCCTTTCTAGGGAGTTAGGGGAGTAGTACGTAATGTCTATCAAGTTTTAGAGTCTGTTTTGGCCATTTAGACGCCAATTTATAGGAATTAGGTGGTTTTCTCAATTCTTCATGTGTGATAATCATGAATACTTTGGTGATATGGCTTCCGAACGATTTCTTTGAGAAACTTTTATGGAACTCTAGGAAGTTGTGGGAACAGTATGTATAGTCTCACAATTCTTAGAGTCCATTTTGGGCATTTAGGGGAAAATTTACAGGAATTAGGTGATTTTTAAAAAAATTCATGGGTGTTATTTGATGAATATTTTTGTGATATGGCTTTCGGATAATTTATTATTAAAATTTTGTGTAACCCTCCATAGGGATTTGGGAGAGCATACGTACAGTCTCACAATTTTTAGGGTTCATCTTGCTCATTTAGGGGCCAATTTACATGAATTAGGAGTTTTTCTTAGTTTTTCATGTGTGTTAGCCCATGACTATTTTGATGATATGGCTTCTGGACGATATCTTTGTGAAACCTTTACTAAACCCTCCTCTGGGAGTAGGGGGAGTAGTACGTACAATCTCATAACTTTTAGAGTCTATTTTTGGGATTCAGTGGCAAATTTAGCGGAATTAGATGATTTTCTCAGTTTTTCATATGTATTAGCCCGTGAATATTTTGGTGATATGACTTCTAGACGATTTCTCTATGAAACCTTTACCAAAAACTCTGTAGGGAGTTGGGTGAGCAGTACGTATAGTCTCACAATTTTTGGAGTCTATTTTGGTCATTTAGGGTCTAATTTATAGGATCTAGGTGATTTTTTCAATTTTTCGTGTGTTAGCCCATGAATATTTTAATGATATGGATTTCGAGTGATTTCTTTGTGAAACCTTTATGGAACCCTTCGTAAGGAGTTGGGGGAGTACTATGTATAGTATCATAATTTTTTGAGTCCATCTTGGTCATTTAGGGGCCAATTTATAGGAATTAGGCAATTTTCTCATATTTTTTCGTGTTTTTTAGTTAACCCATGAATATTTTGTCATTAAATAACAAGCTTGATACCAACTTTTAAAAAAAGTCAGAATATTCTATTTAGATATTCAAATTAGGCTTGTTCAATTTAAACATGACTTAGATCGATGTCTAAATGTATTATTTTGACAGGTTTAACAAGTTAATTATGTATTAAGCCGAAAAAGAAATTTTATATATTTGATAAAGTGTAACACCTCGGATTAGAGAAAGGCTAGAAAGGGGTTTAAAAGTGCAAGTCAAGAACCCAAAAGTGGACCACCCGTAAAGTCTCACGTGAGAGGCATTTCAGCAGTTTTAAGTCAGGTTCATTTCAGACTCTTCCTAATTATTTTAACTCAATATTATGTCATTTTACCTTCTACCCTAGGCTCTATATAAACACCTTTACCCAAAAAATCACCCAATTCAATTCATTCTCTTAAAATTCCAAAAGTTGATCAAGTCATCCTCTCAAATATTTATCTCTCTAACGAAGAAGAAGAAGAAGAAGAAGAAGACTATGGTTTAAAGATCAAGTCTTTAAATCCTCCATTAATTGCAATCTTTTGGCATCAAGGTATGATAGTTTTCACCTATGGAGCTCTTTCCTCCATAGGGTTCCTAAATTCTCTAATTTTGTAAAGCTAGATTCCCCAGTCAAATTAGGGTTTTAACTCAATTGCCATTGGTTCCTTTCAATTATGATCCAATTGATTGTTTTTGTGTTTTCTTATGCATGAATTGAAGTAATTGCATTCTTTTAAGTTGAATTCTCATGAACACATGCTTAACCCATGTTTTCTAGATTATGATTATTAAAGGTGGGTTTTGAACTATGAAAGATGTTCTTATGAAAATTGATGAAAATGATTTCAGGTTGCTTTGAGAGCGAAGCATCAATGTTGTTGTTTTTGTTGTGAAAGGATTTCTCACATACTACTCAATAAATGAATGTAAAAGGGTTTTCTCACATAAAGGAATCTTAGAGTTGAAAGGTTTTCTCAACTAAACTTTGAATAAATAACTAGGAGCTATTCTAATGAACTTTATCTTGGATTGGCTATTTGATGTGCCCTTCCATGGATGATAAGACAAAAGGTGATTACCCATGTCCCATAATGATAACACAAGAGGCGATTACCCATGTCCCTTAAATATAAGATGAATACGATTGATGGGCATTCTGAAGGAAATATGCTCACCGAGTGGACAAGTGGTGATTACTCGTGTCCCATAACTATGTGCGACCATAGGTTTTTCTTAGATAGACATTAGCTAGTGGATCCACTTAAGATAGAAGTTATGGTTCTTACCTTGGCAAGGACATCTTTTTTTGGTGTTGGATAGACACCAGATTCCATGTTATAGCTCACATGGTCTCTATGTCGGTTAAGTCTAACTCCCACAATAATGACGAACTAAGGTTACTTTTTGAAGTATCTCACAAGTGTTCAAAAATGATTTTACTTGCATTTGACCATAATCATGATTATTCTTCCAACCTCTTATCTTATGTTTTAACTTGATCTTTACATGTCATGAAAAGTTCCTTTTTAGCATGATTTTATAACGCTTATGCATTGCTATCATACTTGGGTACATTCTTTGTACTAACGCATACTCTTACCTACATGGTTTCCCAAATATTGGGTCCGACGTTCTGATTCCACATCTTTGCAGCTACAGATCACTTAAATAGTGTTGAGAGGTGGTGAGTCATCATGTTCTGAGGACCAAACCTTTTATTGCTTATCGTCTTTACTTTTCAGGTATTGAATGTGATGCATGGGTTACATCTCAATCACTCTTGATTTAATAGATGTCTTTGAGACTATGTTAGACTTTCGCTCCGTTCTTGACAAACTCTTTATGACATAAACTTTATTTTAAACTCTTAACTCTATTATCTTGTATGATGTATGCTAAGTGGATTGTGTAGGGCCTTTCGGGGTCCTATGCGTCATGTCACATTTAGGGGGTAATTTGGGTCGTGACATAAAGCAATTAGGGTTGTTTATCGGATGGATCGGGGGAATAATTTTGCTTAACGGTTTGGCTTATCAGATATTAGTTTTTAGATTTATTAATCCGCTAGCCAATCTATAAGATATTGGTTTGTTCGGTAACAGAGTAGCAATTATCAGATGGTTATTAGGTGGTGTACTGGTTAACCTCTAATTTCTATGGTATCTTTTTTTCGATGAACGCACCTTACAAAAAGGATGACTTTTAAACTGTAACAAGATAAAAACAGATAAATCGATCCAAAAATTCAACTAGTTGTCACATTTTCGTTGTCCATTTGAAGCATCTTTGTCAATGACTCGATAAATTATTGCATACTTTTCATGTACATATCCTCAGTGCTTTTCTGAGTTTTCTGACTTGCGCTCGATTGTTTAAAGCAAAATAGATAGTTATAGAAAAGTAAATAGCTTTTCATGGCTTTACGGCTTTTGCCTTTAGGAGTCAGGACTAAGAAAATAAAAATATATAATTATTTTTATATATTATGGTAAAATATTAAATGAGTCTAATATACCTAGAATAAAAATGTAAGAATGGTAATTCTTAACGGGTTTATGATTTACCCAATAAGAAAATTGAATAATTCGTCCCCACACCCATAAGCCATTAATTATAAAATTTTAATTTGTTCCCCGACCATTTATTTGATAACCCAATACCAATAAGCCATAAGCCAATTTTGTGGTTGGCTTATCGGTTACAGTTCGGTTTTGAACACCCCTAAACGCAATGAAAGAAAGCATGATACCAAACAAATTCTTACACCACATGTCCAAATAAGTGCATAATCCAAATATTATAATTCCCACACAATAATAAAAAATTGATATTAGTAATTTAAGAGAAACCTAAATTAGAATATTAACTTGAAGGTACAAACTTTATACTTTTCAAAAGGAGATAATTTACATGAATGTACATGTTTTAGGCAAAAAAAAATGATGAGAAGATATGCATGCACCTAATATTGAAAATAAAAAGAAACTCAAGTAAGATATTTTAAATCCCTATATTATAATTTCCACACAATAATCCAGTATAACTTGTTTGCAAACCAAACGATCCCTAGGTTTTTTAGCTCAATTTCAAACAAGGAATTGAAAATGTGGTCGAACATCGGTGAAAAATAAAAAGAAAGCTTATCTATAATCTGCATTTCTACAAGGTAGAGTTTCTCGAATTGTAAAATTCCTACCTCTGTGTTCCCAAGACCTTGTCAAGTAACCTAGTGCAACATGGAAAACTTCGTTGAGAGGAATCAGCAAAGAAAAGAAAAATGGGTCAACAACACCAACATGTGTATTTGACAGATTGTCCTCGGGCTGAAGAGTATCCACATGAGTTCGTTGAGATGTTTACACAAGCCTGTGGTTCTCTTTTATATTCTGTCGAGAGATCTGATTGCTCCACTTATGTAGAATGAAAAGAAGGAATTGGAAAAGAAAGGGTCCTCAACCTCTACAATTGAATATCAAAAACACAAAGCGTTTTATCTGCAAAACAAGTTGCAACCTTGTTGCCATCCTCTAACAGACTTCAAAAATATTGTCATCTCCATTGTAAGTTTTTACAATTTTGGGGTCCTTCACTGACCATAATTCATGCATTTATCCAATGCACCACATGCCATGTATTCACCGTTCGTACTAAATATAACAGAGTAAACGGCTCCCCTGAATTCAAAATGGAAGAGAACATACTCAGTAAAAAACAAAAGCATTCGACAAGAACGATATAGTTAATTTATTCTCACTCCCCTCCCCTTACATGTCACGCCCCGAAATAAGGGCGTAACTAGCACTCGATACCCTAATACATCGAGTTACCCATTGAAACATACTAACTAAACCAAACTTGTGAGGCAAAAATATTGGGCAGCACAACCTCTAAAAAGTGAAGCCTGGACCTAGAGGTCATGACCTGAAAGAGAATAACCATACAAACAATGGTACACAAACCAAAAAAAATAAAGATGTACTATCTAGCCGACGAGGCCGCAATTGAAAACATATTTACTTACACAAAAAAGAAAACCCAGAATATTGTGTCCACAATAGCCTCTATGAGTGACATAAGCACTGTCGGGACAAGTCCCCGACTATACCCAAACTGTACAACAAAAGTAAACATCCTCTGATAGCCCCAGGATAAGATGGAGCTTACCAACTCACAGTTGAACCTGAATCCTAGCAGGTGGGTCGATTAGAGTCCCTGCCTGTACCTGCTCGCACAAAACAAAAAGCAGCATCCCCAGGCAAAGGGACGTCAGTACGAATAAAAATGTACTGGCATGTAAAGCGAAAAATAAAATCGTAAACATTTACTGTAAAAGGGTAATAGAGATACCTCCTGAACTGAAACCCAAATAATCTTCATGGCTGACCTTTAGCCCCCCTACTACTTAAATATGCATGGTATGCTCGTATAATCGTATGTCGTGAATACATACACATATATATATAGATGCAAATGCATGACATACCCAACCAAATGCTAGCAATGGTGGTGCTTTCCGGTAGTGAACCGGCATCATATTCGCCAACTTGTGGCCATCTGTGTCTCATACGTATAAATATAGGCAATAGGCCCCATACCTCCCGATTATAGCTCGAGAGTAGAATGCATAGCATGTCATGTCATGGATTTATAACACCTATGAGTTACTGTTGTCATGTTGCCAATCTTGGCCCATTTGTAGTCTTGTTCTCATAACCCCATAATAACTTTCGTATAACATATAACAATCTCATGGAACTTGATATGTTATTCAAAATAAACTTGAAAAGTTAACTCGGATTTTATAAGGATAACCTAACCTTGTTGATATTCATAACAAGTTTAAGGTGACTTACTTAGTTCCTAACTTGGTTCCTACATAATTTATAAAAGAAATATTTCAAAAACCAAGTGTTCTAATAGTTTACATTTAAATTATATTTGAGAGTTTTGAAGGTCGTGAGCTACTTTAAAGTTTTTCTTTAATAATAACCTTAGTGGAGAAAGAGGGCTGGTCACAAGTAGTAAGGGTCTCGCGTGACATTTTAATTCACATCACCCAAGGAAGAATACGAATTCATACGTGCAGACATATAATCAAGGAA
>JAJOOS010016218.1:0-21330 GCA_029582725.1 Solanum chiquidenum
ATGTCAAATTTGTCAAAGCTTGAATTTGTGGCACTTGACATTTCTGGAAAAAAAACTATTTGTCATGGGTACTTGATGCTGAAATTCACCTTACCGCTAAGGGTCGGTGATATTATAATCGAATGAAATAAAACATCAAGTCAAGATAAAATAAAGGCTATGATTTTCCTTCGTCATCATCTTGATGAAAGCATGAAGGTTGAATACTTGATAGTAAAAGAGCCACTTGAATTGTGGATAGGTTTGAAGGGGAGGTATGGCCACCTCAAGGCAACGGTATTGCCAAGGGCTCGTTATGAGTGGATACACTTATGATTTCAAGATTATAAAACCGTAATTGAGTACAACTCTGTTGTGAATCAATTTCCAATTGAAATTATGTGGGGAAAATATAAAAGATGAGGACATGTTGGAAAAGATACAAACTACTTTCCATCCCTCTAATATGATATTACAGCGGCAGTACCTTGAAAAGGATTTTTAGAAATATTTTGAATTGATCTCATGCCTTCTGGTGGCTGAGCATCATAATGACCTTTTAATGAGAAATTATGAAGTTCATCCCATTGGAATGACTCCATTACCGAAAGCAAATAGGGTAGAAGCATACAACTAGTCTGAAATAAGATAAAATAATCTGGGCTATGATAATGTGCGTGGGCGTGACAAAGGCAAAAGACGATATAATAATCATTAAGGTGGTGGTCATAACAAAAGGGAGAACAATATGGGTTCTCAGAATAATCCTTCTAAAGGAAAGGGTGATCACTGACATCGTTGTGACCTTAAAGGTCACTGGAAAAATAAATGTCGGAAACCTGAGCATTTTGTTAGGTTGTATCAAAATTCCTTCAAAATAAAAGAAAATAAAGGTGGTGTCTCCTCTTCTAATGTCTGGGTGGAGTCACATTTGACTCTTAAAAATGATGTTCAGGCAGGGTCTTCTCAAAAATATGATGAGAATATTGAGGTAAAGTTAGCATTGAAAGATGATGTTTTTGATGGGCTCGATGATATTACTCATTTAGAAGTTGAGAACTTCATTGGGGATTGCAACTGAAGATTGATAATTGAACTGGAAATGAATAATGTTGTTATTTGTTTTTAATGTCTAAATGAAAGTTCATGTACTTAAATTTTCTTTTATTAAGTTTTGTACTTCTTATTATGTATTTTTATTTTATAAAGATAAATAAAATTTCTCGATCTTCAGTTGGATGCAAGATGAGTAATGAAAATATGTGTCTTCTAGACAATTCCACAACTCATATGATACTAAGAGAAAAGAAATATTTCCCTCATTTATTTATGAAAAAGACATATGTTAATACAATATCCGGTAGTACAAAATTGATTGAGGGCTCTGGAATAGCGTCCTTATTACTACATGGAGGAACATTATTGGTAATTCATAATGCATTGTATTATAGTAAGTCTCAAAGAAACTTGTTAAGTTTCAAGGTTATTCGTCAAAATGGCTATCATGTTGAGACTGTGAATGAAGAAAAGGTTGAATACCTTAATGTTACTACAATAAATGCGAAGAAGAAAATTGTACATGAAAAATTGTCTTTCACTTTCTTCTGATTTGTACTATACAAATATTGGTATGGTTGAATCACATGCCGTAGTAAACAAAATATTTACTGGTTCTAATGATTTTATCATTTGGAATGATCGGTTGGGCCATCCCAATTATAATATGATGCGCAGAATAATTGAGAATTCACATGGGCATACTTTGAAGAACCAAAATATTCTTCAATCAAAGGAATTCTCATGTGCTGCTTGTTCTCAAGAAAGTTGGTTATCAAACCATCAACAACGCAACTAAGGTTGAGTGGAATATCCTGCATTTCTGGAACGGATACAGGGTGATATATGTGGGCCTATTCACCATGCATGTGGACAATTTAAATATTATATGGTCTTGATGGATGCATCTACAAGATGGTCACATATGTTCTTATTATCAACTTGCAATATGCCTTTTGCGAGGTTGTTGCCTCAAATAATAAGGTTAAAAGCACAATTTTCAGATTATGCAATAAAGACAATTCGTCTTGATAATGTTGGTGAGTTTACATCTCAGGCATTTAATGATTATTGTTTGTCCACTAGAATAACAATTGAACATCCTAATGCACATGTTCATACTCAAAATGGTCTAATAGAGTCATTGATTAAGCGTCTCCAGTTGATAGCTAGACCATTATTGATGAGGATGCTTCAATATGGAGGCATGCTATTTTGCATGCAGCAACACTTGTGCGCATAAGGCTACAGTTATCATGATATCTCCAGGAGCCAAGCATTTCCCATATTAGAATCTTTGATTGTGCGGTATATGTTCCAATTGCTCCACCACAACATAAAGATGGGTCCCCAAAGAGGTTGGGGATATATGTTGGGTAGGAATCTCATTCTATTATAAAATATTTGGAACCTAGAATCTGAGATTTATTTACGGAAAAATTTATTGATTGTCATTTTGATGAATCAATAAATCCAACATTAGGGGAGAACAAAAGCAGTTGGGAAATGAGATAGATTGGAATTCACTATCACTATCTCATTTAGATCCTCAAATAAATCAATGTGAGCAAGAAGTTCAAAAGATGATTTATTTGCAGAATATTGCATATCAACTACCATATGCATTTACTAACCTTCCAAGGGTTACTAAATCATATATCCCAACTACTAATGCTCAAGTTCGAATTAATGTCCCGATAGGACAAAATATTAAGGCAAATGAGTCTGGCCCACGCTTAAAATGTGGTAGACCAATTGGTTCCAAGGATGAAAATCTTCGAAAAAGAAAGGAATAAATGATCAATATGATCATAATATGGAGGCAATTGCTCATGAACAGCTCCGAGACATAATAAATGATGACAACACTAAGGAGGTTCATGTACCTAAAAATAATGAGAATGAGAAAATCTCAATAAATTATGTCTCGATGAGAAAAATGTGAAATTGAAATAATATTGTGGTGGATAATATTTTTACCTATAATGTTGCAGTTGAAATAATGCAACAAGATGAGGATTTGGAATCAAAATGTGAATGTAGACAGAGAATGATTGGTCAAAATGGAAGGAAGCAATTCAAATAGAATTAACTTCACTTGAAAAACATGAAGTTTCCGAACCAATAGTCCGAACACCTGAAAGTGTCAAGCCAGTTGGGTACAAGTGAGTTTTTGTGCAAAAATATAATGAAAATGATAACGTCGTAAGATATAAAGTAGGACTTGTGGCACAAGGATTTTCGCAAAGGCTTGGTATTAATCATGAGAAAACATATTCTCTTGTGGTAGATGCAATTACCTTCAGGTATCTAATAAATATGACAATTCATGAAAAGCTTGAAATGAATCTAATGGACGTTGTCACAACCTATCTATATGGCTCACTAGACCACGATATTTTTATGAAAATTTCTGAAGCACTCAAAGTGCCTAAAGCATATAAAAATTCAAAAGAAAGTTGTTCAATAAAGCTTCAGAAATCCTTATATGGGTTGAAACAATCAGGACGAATGTGCTATAATCGTCTTAGCGAATATTTGCTAAAACAAGGGTATAAGAATGACCCTATTTATCCTTGTATTTTTATAAGAAGGTCAAAATCTGAATTTGTAATAGTATATGTTAATGTTGATGACTTGAACATCATCGGAACTTCTAAAGAGCTTTCAAAAGTTGTTGAGTGTTTGAAGAAAAAAATTGAAATGAAAGATCTTGGTAAGACAAAATTTTATCTCGGCCTTCAGATTGAACATTTGGCAAATGAAATATTTATCCATCAATCAACATATACTGAAAAGGTTTTGAAGTGATTTTATATTGATAAATCACACCGATTAAGTACCCCGATGATTGTGAGATCTCGATATAAATAAAGATTCATTCTGGCCTCAAGAAAAGAATGAATAGTTTCTTGGTGATGAAACTCCATATCTCAATGCTATTGGAGCACTAATGTACCATGCTAATAATATCCGATCAGATATTTATTTCGCAGTAAATTTATTGGTGAGATTCAACTTATGTCCAACAAGAAGACATTGAAATGGTGTTAAGCATATATTAAGATATCTTCAAAGAACAATTGATATGAGATTGTTGTATTCTAATGCATCCAAGTCAGAATTGATCGATTATGCAGGATATTTTTCTGAGCCACATAAAGTCTGATCTTAGACATGCTATTTATTCACATATGGAGGTACAACTATATCATGGCGTTCGATTAAGCAAATAATAGTTGTCACTTCTTCAAATCGTGCAGAGATAATAACTATTCATGAAGCCAGTCGAGAGAGTGTATGGTTGAGATCAATGACTCAACACATTTTGCAGTTATGCGGTCTTTCTGTGCAAATAAAGATTTCAACAATATTGTATTAAGATAATGTTGCTTGCATAACTCAAT
Organism: Solanum chiquidenum; assembly: GCA_029582725.1. Lineage (NCBI taxonomy): Eukaryota > Viridiplantae > Streptophyta > Magnoliopsida > Solanales > Solanaceae > Solanum > Solanum chiquidenum. The sequence goes on from JAJOOS010016218.1 coordinate 4,443, forward strand.
TAAAGGGAGGATATAGCAAAGAAGACCGAACAAAACATATTTCACCTAAGTTATTTTTCACACATGAACTTCAATAAAATGGTGAGACAAATGTTCAACAGATTCGTTCGAGTGATAATATTGTAGATTTATTCACTAAGACATTGCAACCGTCAATATTTGAGAAGCTAAGATATAATATTGGAATGCGTTGTCTCCAAGATATCAGATAAATTTTTCATTAGAGAGAGTAAAATACGCGTTGTACTCATTTTCCCTTAACCAGGATTTTGTTCCATTGGGTTTTCCTGGTAATGAGGCAGCACTCAAGGCGTATTACAAGTGTGTACGCTTTTTCCTTCACTAGGATTTTTCTCACTGAATTTTTCCTAGTAAGGTTTTAACGAGGCACATTATCTATAAACATCCAATGGAGAGTGTTATAAATCCATTTAATTGTGGATGTTTATCTTAATCTATCCCTAATGTAATGTATCTATTTATTGTATTAGTTAAACATTGTAATAACGTATTTGTCAAAGGTGGTAAAAGGATGACTTGTAAATCCTATAAAAGGATAGTCTTCACCCTTGTGAAATACAACTTGAAGAGATTAAATAAGATTCTCTACTTTATATTTTCCATCATCATTTGTCTCCCTTTCTTGTTTAAGTATTCTTGTATTTTCCTCTTATTTTACAACAAATAAATAATATAACTAAATAACTATTTTGTCATAAAAAAATGTGACATGTCGTTATCCTATGTTGTCACTTGGCTTAATCCTAGGCTAGATTTTCTTCCTATTACTTATATATATACTAGTCTATATGTCAGCGCGTTGCACGGTTAATTAATAAATACAATCATAAATATTGATTTATTGACAATTTTAAATTATAAATTATTATAAAATGATATTGTATAGTTTATTTGAGAGAAGGTTAACATTTACCCCTTGATAGTTATAGTAGAATATTTGTGAAAATAAATCAATATATAAGTTTAGTATATTGTCTACTTTGACAATAATAATTATTAACATATTTAATTTATTTGTTTGTTTGTTTTGAAAAAACAAACAAAACTCGCCTCTAAAAAATATATGAGCGTGCAATAAATTATTTTTTTGAAAAGCACAACATAACAACTAAAAATAAATAGAGGAAGTAGTAGCTTTTCATTGAAAAGTTTATCTTTAAGAGGTTAAGAAAAAGCATCACATAATTTTAGTATATATCTATAGTATATAACGTCTTAGACTAAACAACTTATATATAGAAGATCAATAAGCAATTATTTGGAAGAATATTATTAAGCTTTAAGGAATTGTAAGACATACTAACTAATAAACGTTATGGGTAAATTATGATAGAACTCTAAAATCATAATATAATCCAATAGAGAACTTTAAAAACAATAAATGTAAGAAAAGCTTTTAAGAAATTGTTTGCTAGTATCTTCTTATCTTGAATAATCAATCCAATAAAGAATATGATGTGTTAATATCTGCAATATGGTACGTTATATCTTGTATAACTCCAACTTTCAATATTCATTGTTTATTATTGATGAGTTCATTCCAAGTAGACATATTTTATCGAGTGTAGGTAAAAAAAATTACAATTAAAACAAGAGAAAATTAATAATGATAATGGAGTAATCAAATAATAACAAGTACATATGTCAAAAATCCATATCCATATCCATCATATATATAAAAGCATACTAAGAACTCTAAAAATACAAAATGTTGAAACTTCATTTGAATATTTTTTAAAAAAACAATAATTGGTATAGTGAGTTTACCATTTTACCCCTATTAATTATGAAGTTGATAATTTTAAAACTTAAGATTTTCAAGAAGTTCTACATTTTTTAAAGTAATAAATTTACATTTTTCAAAGTAATAAATTAAGGGTATAATAGAGAAAAAAAAATTGTTCTTTCTTAATTTGTCAAAATGGACAAGTAATTAGGAACAACTAAAAAAAAATGGACAAATAATTAGGGACAAAGGGAGTACTACCATTTGAAAAGTATAACAAAAAAACTCTGCATCAACTCCCTTTTTCATTGGAATGCCTTTTTCTTTTTCTTTTTCTTTTTCTTTTTCTTTTTTTTTTCTTTTTTATTCAATACATATTTAAAAAATCAAGGAATATCATCCACTGGATTTCTTTCAACTTCCATATAAATAAAAGAAAAATCTGAAAAATTACCAAAAAAGACACAAAAAATATATTTAAAAAGAAGTCAAAGCAAAATTTATATATAGAAATTGCATGTTCTATTGAATTTGAAGATGGTTACAACTAAAAAAGAACTAAAAATTAAGTAAAATTTCAATACATACTTTATACTTGTGCATACACTTCAAGTACAAAATCTCTTCCCTAAAATATATCAAATGTGTCAAAGATTTGATGAATTTCATACCTACAAATCCTCCAAAGATTCTTTGTTGCGTAAAACAATCTAGAAATTATATGCTTATTTTCTTTATTGAAAATCTTAAAGATGTCAAAATAACATACAATTTTAAAAAGTATTAATACTAATCACAGTAAAAATCAACAAATATTACAAATGCCAAAAAGATGAAGATAACAAGAATAGCAATAGTTTAACCAAAAAATTACACGTCGGAAGAAGAATAGATCCATCAATTTTTTAATTGAATTTATTTTTGTATAAATAGAGAATAGAGATAATGGATAGAGCAGTTTTAGGTAACCACTTTAAATTCAAATTCAAAAAATAACTATTTTGCCGTATTTTTTTAAAATAGTATTAAGTGGATTGGTTACATAATTTGAAAATGTCACATTTAAAATCTTTTTATATATATATATTCATGTAACCGTTTTTAAAATTAATGGGAAGTTTTAATGAGTACGTTTTTTTATTTTGATTTTTCTTCCGCTTTTTAAGTAATTTTAATTTTATATTACCACTAAGCAAAGGCCCTGTCCCTGGTAAAAAATATAGTGAAATAACCTTCCCTATTCTTTTCCCGGACCCTGCTACTAAGAAGGATGTTCTCTTCAAAAAATATCCTACTAACGTAGGCGGAAACAGTCTTATATATTGTGTTACGATCACCTCATATTGATAAAAAGTCCAGAGAACAGTTTTAGTGGAAGCTGCTTTCCCCGGATGCGGAATTGAAAGAACCATGCCTTTTTTCTTAGAAAAGCCTCGTGTTCTTTTCTTCCTCTTTTTTAAAATTTTCTTTTTATGTTTGTAATTTATTTATTTTTAATTTGAGATATTTAAGAAGATGGCACTTGGCAGTTTAAAAGTATTCTTTTCTTTTCTTTAACAAAACGTGGGAAGTTAGTAAATATTTTTTCAGTTATTAAAATCTCTATTTATGCTTTTTTTTATTATTCCTTAAAAAATATAATAATAACATATTAACTAACTATAAAAATCCAAAACAAACAAACTTAAAAGCTAGATCAAAATAAAACATGATTTAAGAAAATTAAAATTATTAACTTATTCATTATATAATTGCATGTTATATAATTCCATTACTTCTTAATTTGTATTTAAAATTAAATTGAATAGATTCATATATGACTAAAAAACTGTTACAATCTGAATTTGAAAAAGAAAAAAACTGTAAAAATTTAAATGACCGCAAAAATTCTGTAAATAGAAAATATTTTTAGTTATTTAAAATGTTGTTTTTTGTGGTGCTGACACGTATGCACTATCACCTCTCCTATTATATATAGATAGATTTTTTTTAATGTTTGTAATTTATTTTTATTTTTAATTTGAGATATTTAAGAAGATGGTACTTGGCAATTTATAAGTATTTTTTTCTTTTCTTTAACAAAACGTGGGAAGTTAGTAAATATTTTTCCAGCTATTAAAATCTCTATTTATGTTTTGATTTTTTTTATTCTTTAAAAAATATAATAATAAAATATTAACTAACTATACAAATCCAAAAAAAAAACTTAAAAGCTAGATCAAAATAAAACATGATTTAAGAAAATTAAAATTATTAGCTTATTCATTATATAATTGCATGTTCTATAATTCCATTACTTCTTAATTTGTATTTAAAATTAAATTGAATAGATTCATATATGACTAAAAAACTGTTACAATCTGAATTTGAAAAAGAAAAAAACTGTAAGATTTAAATGACCGCAAAAATTCTGTAAATAGAAAATATTTTTTAGTTATTTAAAATGTTGTTTTTTTGGTGCTAACACATATGTACTATCACCGCTCCTATTCTATATAGATAGATTATTCTTCTCTATAATTGAAAAGGTGAAGTTTTTAGCCCTCCAATTATATATTTTGAATGTACATTTTTTTATTAATTATAATTATATATTTTTTATTTTGCTTAATTTTATATTGGATAACAAATAATAGTGTAAAATAATAAAATCAGTATTGATATTGCTCAAAGTGCATTAGGCATGTTTTAGTCCTAAAATGAAAAGATTCATTTACTTTGAAATTAAAAATTATTTCCTCTTGTTATTACATAAATTTATTATATATTGAAAATCATAGGATTATTGTTTTTTTACTTTTATCATGCAATAAAACTAAATAAAATATTTTCAACATTTTTCATCCAAAAAAGACTAAATAATTTTATCCATGTTGAATTCTTAAGTAGAGGACTATTTACTCATAAAAATATGGGTAAATATGAGTAAACATGTATTTTACCCAATATAAGCGACTTGAATTATTACCTATTTTATGTCGACCCATTTTCAACCTACCTAAACTTGACTCAACCCGCCCATTTGTCACCACTAATCTGAATTAATATCCAAAACTTGCAACAAATAATTTCAATTACCTTGTGTACTTGCTTTTTAATTGTGCATTTAAAGTACCAACAAATATTAAGTGAGCAACTATGTCTAGTGACTCAAGAAATGTCTTATATCTTTCATTCGATCAATTAAACCTCCTAACTTAGAATTTTCAGTAACTTGGCATTTTTCTTTCAAAACAAATGATTTTTTTAAAAAAACAATGGCTATCCGGCACCCTTCAAAAAAAAAGTTAGGTGACAATTCTTAAAAAATACTATATTTATTTATTTATTTATTTAGCTCAAGAACAAACCAAAGTTTAAGTGTTGGAAGAATTTGATAATTTATCTTATTGGGTCTTGAATATGTAAATTATAAATTTCTTCATAAAAGCATACTAATTATGATATTCCTTCCCTATTTTAACCGAATTATGTAAAGAAATAGTGCAAAAAGAAAAAAAAATCAAGAACAACACAACAAAAGTACCTTTTAATAAGGAATAAAGTAATGACAGGGTAAATGAAATTTGTGTCAACAGCAAAATATATTGAAAAGTGGAACTTTATTATAACAAACCCAACCTTCCACGATCAAATAAATATAAAAATTAATTGCAGCATTTAAAAAAATGTTTTCCAACAGTTGAAAGCTTATAGAGCTAATTAGGATTAGGTAGTCCAAATGAGGCAAAGATAAATTTCACATGAAGATCATCATTTCAGTATTTACACATTCCAATAGAACAAACGAGTTTGTAATGATTAAGGTTTTAATCACAAGTAAAATGGAGATTGATAACTTGTAACAATCACATGTCTGCACTAGATAACTAGTTAGCAGGTGAATTTAATCATCCAGCCAGCCACTATATAGAAATTTACTAGGTAATAAAGAAACCATTTCCCAATTTAACAAACTCAAGCTTTTCTGAGGATCATATATCCGAAAAACAACAGAGTAGAAATGGGTGGCAAATACCAGAGAAATAGATATGAACCCACTAATGTCTAATTACATGGAAAGTTTACAAAAGCTTGTATAGATTGTTCTTCCTATATATCAAAAACTCACCTTCAAGACAACAAAGAAGATTCACTAAAGATTTCTCAGTGGACCCATTGAAGTGCTCCAAGAGATCAGAAAGGGTAACCTGCATATTTATACATTGTCCTCCTATCAACAAGTAATATGAAAACTTAACATTTCAATGTCACTGCAAAGGACAACTACTTACCCCATCATCAAAGTTCTTGAGCCAGCTCAATATGGATTCTTCTGTGGCAACCAGAGCCCTAAAACTTTCTCCTTCTGCTGCTTCGACCCTCTGGCGTTTTTTATGAATGAGAAAATCACCTTCACTGGATGCAGCTTCTTTCCTAATCTCCTCAGTCAGGAGATGAGATTCTGCTCCTTCAGTCTTCCCAGGAGAAGAAGCACCATTTATACCAGTGATGCCAGGTGCTTCAACTATGTCATCATCTCCTTGCATGTCAGATGGAATAATAGAGTTCTGTAGTACTTCTGATATTTCAGTCAAACATTCATCTCCATTGCAACTTTGTTCGGATTTGGATGAAAATACTTCAGCTGATACTCCTGCCTCTTGCATCGTCAAGTATGCCTTTATCTGACCATAACTTACCTGCTTGTTAAGAAGACATTTAGCTTTAACAATATGGTTGGCATGATACCCCACATACGTCACCTATAAAGAATGCATTACAATTACAAACAACTGAATGATCTATCATATGAGTGATTTCAACATAGACCTCACCTCTTCTGGTAACTCGGTTTTTATGGGCTTCAATTTTTCTCTACCAACTTTTGAGACAGCATTCTGGATACTTAAGAATGTCTCTCTTATCAGCCCAGTCTCCTCACAAAACCTGGTCCAATTCATTTTGCATCCCTCTCGTGCAGCTTCAAGTATATACTCTATCACAGTTTGTTCCTTTATTGCTACTGCTCTACCAGGAAAATTCTATATGAAAAAAAATATGTAAGAATTGTAACAGACAAGCTGGAGTTTCATTAAATAAATCCTAATAACATGACTCACAGCAATGTCTTTGAACGTAAGACCATCCTCATGCCACATCTTCCATGCTTCAAATTTTGCTGGTGTTAATTTTTTATTGCTTGGAACTGTGACAGTCTTACTGAGAACAGGGGTTTGACTGGTTGGATCCCCATCCAAAGAAAGATTGCAAGCTTCTGATAGACGCTTAATACTTTGAAGAAAATTATCCCCATAGAGTTTTATGAAATGCTGCAATAGAATTGAGAAATCAACTCCAGCAACACCAAACAGTCGCATAAAAGTAACGTGCACTAAAAGAAACAGATGTAGAATCCGCTAAATAATCAGGAACCAAAGTAGATCTTAACATAAGATACTCCCTTTCTGCATGGTTTCAGCAATAAAGATGGCAACAAAAGTAAAGCAGAAAGGTGAATCATGGATCAACCTCCTGATAGGGGTGCAAAGGGGGAAGAGAGCAAACACGAAAAGCAGGCATCTAAGCACAGAAAATAAAGATGCATGAAGACATAAAATTATAGAAAGGAGCTTACATAGTTTGACAAGTGAATAACATGAACATCACAAGGCACATCACCTTAAGGTGATTAAATTACCAGGATTATCTCACACTATGCAACACTTCCCATTACACTGAAATTGCATGAGCCCTTAAGAGTTTCTGGTATGTGTCAACTAGTAAGGCAACAGTTACAAGTATTTAGATACCAGTATCCAACTACTAAGTATACCTGGTTTACGCCATCTATATTTGCTAGTCTTGCTTTTGTAGAAGGCCTTGTCAAGCTTATCCTTTTCAATGTTTGGTCGCCACAGACTGCATATCTGGAAGTGACAACTAGACATAAATTTGTATCTCACTTTTATGCATCCAGGGAAAATACTGTCAAAACATGGATGTAGCATCCTTCGTAATTCAATTATCATACGGATATTTGTCAAACCAAAGTTCCACAAGAATGTGCTAAGTATTGTATTATGTACTTACGGAGCAGTTCCAGTAGCTCTGGCAAGCTTAATTCTCTCTTCTATAAGTATTTTGTACAGTTGAGTTTCAGCCTGAATAATCCACAAAGGAAAAGTAATATTAGTGTGGGCACCACTAAATTCAAATATGGAAGCCAAATTACGCCAAACATTTGAGTAGCCTGTGAAACTATGGAAACGCATTTTTTTAATGTCTGATAACATTGTTTCAAGTTCTTGCGCCAATCTGATTCAAAGGAGTTTCAGGCATTACGAAGGACTGTTAGCAGATGAGATGTATATGAAGCATATCAGAACATCCCAGCAACTAAGGCTAGCTGAGGATGTCTGATAATGAGTTCTACCATTTTGCATTAGCAAGAGAACTTTGAGGCAGAGAACTTAGATTTATAGGGATTTATTAAGGTCTTTGCTGCATACAGTGGCATATGTAGGATTAAGTATGCAGGTTCAGCCAAGTGCTAACTGGCAATGGAGAAGACACGGACTTGAAAGGCAGATCAGCCCGCAACTCTACTTTTTGGTTCATAACGTGGGAGGCCGCAATTCTTCTTAAATAATTGGACAAAACAATATCATATTGCGTTCACTTTATTGAATTAAATTAGAACAATTAAATTTTAAATCGAAGAACTGATTTTGTCTCTTCAACAAATGCAAAGGTTTTGATTGATTGGCTCTTTTTTCCGAGTTCAGTGCCCTGAGAGGTCAAAACTTGATTTTGAAAGTTCAAAAAATATTCTAAGAGAAATATTTCTTCAATAAATTTAAAAAAGAATTATAAACTAAAATTCTAATAGGATAAACTCTAAATACAAAAATGATTAACAACAAATCCATTAACTTAACGAAAAATATAACTTTAACAACTAAGTCTTATTTAATTCAAACCATTTTTACTGTAACATGTTTCTTTAACAAACTTAACATTTCATTGAATCATAATGGATTTTACTTCTTCTTTTTTAATGACCGTGGTTTCCAGGCCAGCTTTCGCGCACCTCGACTAATACCACGGAATACTTGTCACCTTCCATCAACAACAGGTAACTCTATGTAACACCTCGGAAATTGGAAGTTGAGATTGGAAAGGAAAAGTTTCATTTTTGGCACTGATGCAGTGATCTACGAGTCCGACTTACGGAACATAGGAAGTCCGACGTGCCGTAGGAAGGAAGTGGTAGGTCTTGGTTTGAGATTTGGAAGATGTCAAGTCCCAGTAAGTTAACCTATGAAAGAACAGGAGAGATTATAGGGTGGTCTACGGGCCGTAGGAAGAACCCGTAGGGTCATTCAAAGAATTGATTTGAGACCTTAGGTCTACGAGAGGATTTGACAAATCGTGGTCTGGCCTATGGGTCGTAGAATGTACCCGCAGAAGTGATCTAGACTTAGTGAAATTTTCGACTTCAATTTGGACTCTACAAAAGGGGTCTACGGACCGTAGAAAGGACTACAACTTGTAGGAAGGTTTCGTTGAAGTTGCCTAGGATTTTGAGTCCCATTAAATGATTCTACGACTGACAAAGATGGTCCATAGAAGTTCCTACTGACCGTAGGTCGAAGTCATAGGGTCTTCCGACTATTTTTAATTAAGGGTGCTTTGGTCTTTTCCTACCCAATTAACCCCTAATCAATGTCGTTTTGGCCCTATAACTACCCCTATAATCGTTTTTACTCCTAAGACTAAGTCAAAATCCTCTCATTCACTCAATTATCCCAAAATCCCTCAAGTCTTCTTCTCTAAATTCTCTCAAGAGCTCTCAAAGTGGAAGCTAGGGTTTCAAGCTTCAAGGCCTCATTCTCCTTGTATTCTTAGAGTTTTGATTATCAAGGTATGTGGGTATTCACCAATGGACTCCTTTCATCCATTGGGTTCCAAAAGAATCTCAATCTATCAAGTTGATTTCACCCAATTCCATTTAGGGTTTCATGCAAATCTCCATGGATCCTATTTATTATGATTCAATTGTTGACATTCAATCTTATTATGCATGATTTGATTCCGTTGGGATTTACTTACCACTGAGAGGACTTTGAGATGGAGGCTCTCCTGTTAGTAGAGGTTGGATCCCTAGAAGCAATCTCCTTGTACCTTAACTAATGCCCCCCCTTAGATTGTCTTAAATGACCTAAGCTAGTGAATCCACTTTATGTGACGGAATTCAACCTTGGCAAGTAGATTCTCTTTTTCGGTGTGAGGGTCATACCGGATTCCATGTTATAGCTCACATGGTCTTATTGTCGGTTAATAGAAAATATTCCATAAATGAACTATGTTTTCTTCAAAGGTTTTATGAAAGTTTCTCAAATGGTTTTAAGTATGTATTGACCTCGTATATGATTTATGATTTCTTTATAATGGCTTTTATCACGTTTTGCTCGGCCTTGCATATCATGTTTAAGCTCCTCATGTTATCATGCCTATGTTTTTATACATTTCCCCATATTGCATTCATCGTACTAATGCATATTTGTACCTATATTGGCTCATAATATAGGGTCTGACATTCCTCCTCCCGCTCATGGCTAGCTTGGATTGTTCTATTAGCACATTGGATTGGTGAGTCCTTCATGCTCCGAGGATAAGACCATTGATGCTTTATTGCTTTGATTGTCTTTAGTTTCCGACTTGTACATGGTGTATGGGTTACGTCTCAACCACTGTAATGATGTTAGAAAGGGTTGTCAGACAAAGTTTAGTATTCCGCACTTAATGTTCATATTCCTTTTATGATATGAGACTTATGTTACCTATTCTCTCTTGTTGTATTTCTTTTACATCATGCTTAAGTCAAATGGCTTGTTTAGGGTCTCTCGGGATCTTATTCACCATGTCACGTCTAGGGTGTACTTTGGGTCATGACACTCTGTCCACCAAGGCTAGGACAGATGGGAAGAATCACCTAGTGTTTTTTTGTCTCGACTGAGTTTTCAATCTATTAAATAAACTCTAAAAGTTAAATAAACTAAATTACTTTTATTGTGGGTGAAAATAAACTTATTATATATAAAGTATAAACGGTCTTTAAAAAAATGAGACTAAGATCTTGGTTTAATCACTTATTCTAAATCAAAAATGTGCCTAAAAGAATAAGAATAAGAACTCTGTTTGGATTACCCATTCAACTAGTAAAACTAATTATAAAGACACCACTATGTCATCAAAGGAAAAAAGCCCCAAAACAGCTTTTAAGTGCAAAGCACAAATACAATGTGTGCTTTAATGAAGAAAAGCAAAAATGGAGTAAATATACAAATATGTTAGTCCATGACTAGTAATTATAATAAAAATAACAAATATATATGGACAAAGAAATTGGAAAATAAATTATGATAAAGGGAAATGTCAATTGTTTAGTGTTGCCTATTCATGATACACTCATTGGCAAGGAATGGCGACACTGAAGCACCCACGAAGGGAGGCGAAACGAACAACACATTTTGATAACACTGGCCCACCATCACTATTGTTTTACCCAGTTAAATCATATTCATCTTTGATCATCAAAAGCTCTTCAAAAGCTTTTAATCCAAACACATTTAAATTAAATGAGGTATAAGGAGGAGTCCTCCCCAATTAACCGTCTCCAATTCCTATTGTAAAAAAGCATGCACTTCTGGGACAATAAATTCATCATCTATTTTTAAAATGGCCTTAAAAGGAAAAATAGGGAATCTAAACTCTAACTCCCATCTCTCCAAGAGAATGAATCCCCTTAACCAGTAATAAGTAGATTCAGTTTATGCTACAAAAGTAAAAAAAATTAAAAAGTTCTTACACCCATAAACACACATTATGGCAAGGTGGGGTCGGATGAATCCTAACCCTCTTGCATCAAGGAGGTTCTGCTGCAGATTGCATATTGGGTAGAACCATAATATAAGTCTTTCCAGGATTTGGAAGACACTAATATGAAGAAAGGAAATAGTTATGACGCAACAATAAGGATAATATGAATCACACAACTGATGTATGAAAAAAAGGGAAATATAAAGAGCACATACTTGTGAAAATCCTTCAAATTCCTTAAAAGCCAAACCATTGATCTCACTCGTTTCACTGGGTGTATCTATGTTTTTCTCATCAAGATCCATTTCAGGAGTCTTCGGCAAAAACAGTGGAGGTTGATGATCAGGGCTACTAGATCTCAGAAACTGCAACCCTTTTTCACTGACACTGATGCATGAATTTTAACATTGTTTCATTCATTTGCAGATATACAATAAGATGTCAAGAAGGAGATAAAAGAAAAGATCCATGGTTGACAGACATGTATATGAAAATGTTAAAATAAATCCTAGAAGAAGTCAAAAGACATTAGCGAAGTATCTACCTCACAGTTTTGTACATATCTTTGAAGGTTTCTACCAAATAATCTGCAACAAGGCAAATTTTCTGTTAAAATTCCTTGTAATTTAAAGTTAATGAAAAACATAAGGCCTTACACTTAGTACTCAGCATTATCTCACAAGGAAAAGAAGAACTGCTTGAGTGAATATACACATTGAAACTTATGATCCTCTATCTAGTATAGAAAAGAGTGACCTGATGTAGCTAATACCAGAGATAAGTTGGACTGAGATTTATTGATATAAAAGCATGACTGTGTTGCTCATACATACCACGTGAAATCAATTGGTAAGCCAGTCCCTTCCACCAATTTGCAGATAATTCTTTCCCAAGACCATGAAATGGAAGCTTGTCAAACTGAGCATCTACAATTTTCTTGGACTGTCATTTCAGAAGGGGTTAGTACAAGGAGCTTGGTGTTTTAGGCAGTCAACTAAGGATGAACCAATAATTCAACAGAAAACTATTGAACTTTCAACAATATGCAATAAGGATTTATATTTGACAAAATGAACAATGTCGACACAAGTTCAGTAGCTGACCCTTAACAAAGGAGTAACGAGCTTCCTTACACACCTTAAAACAAAAAGTCCAACTCGTCTTAATCTAGCCTATACAGATATCAACTGGAAACATTTACACTAAAACGAAAATTACATTTTTTGTGAGTTTGTATTATTTGAAATTAGAAGCTTCAAAAACATGTAAGTACATCTCCACATAAAGATAATGATATTGCATCCAATTTTTGTCCGGCCTACTTTCCAATTTAACCGTGTCAATTCTAAAATAGATGGACCCCTTTTGGTTAACTACTTTGTTTGGCAGGTGGGGAAGAGCAGAGTGAGGAAACACTGCAGTTCAAGGGTGCAAGCTATAATCTCTACCAGGGGGGATCTACATTAATTCTCCTGTTTGCAAGAATTCAAATCAATGTTGTTAATACTTGATTATATTATATGTCACTGACTAGGCATCATTTTTTGTTTAATTGAAAAATCATTATTCTGTGTCTTCCAAATGTTTTTTTTCAATCTTCACTTCACAAACGCCAATACAATTACAAACTTTTCTGACATCATAACCAACTATAAGATTCATAAATGTTTTCCACTCAAAAATAGGCCTTACAAGTGGCAAGACATAGTATTCAAGAATTCATCTCCTAGTTAAACAATAATTCAAACATATTCTCAATTTAAAGATTTCAATGAGAGCTTACTCGAGATCCATGAAGAATTCCTATGGGTAGATTCAAGCCCCAACGGCCTCCACATGACTGAATACAAGCCATAAGAAGAAATGCTTCTCTTGACAAGTCCTTTTCCTTCATTGAGCTGGTGCAAATATCACAGTTTCCTGGAAACCATATTGAGATTCGTTTCACTCTTTAAGTAATTGTCCGTACCTCATACCCAAGTGTTGAAACCCAGAATGCTTTCAACCAGTATATTCAAAAAGTCCATACCATTACCCACCAGAACATTTCAAAACACATATCTATTGTATCATTCAGTTCTTCTTTAAAGTATGTCGGGAATTTTTCAATGTTGTAGACACAAACACTAATTTCATGCAACAATGCTCTTACCCTCAAAAATGTGAATTCAGACAAGTCAAATCTGTTTCCTAGATGCTTTGCAGTCTAAGTTGATACATGCATTGAACTCTTTTATAAGATCCCAATTACATAAATAAGACATCCTTTTTTTTCTAAGGTTATAAATTTTATTAAGTTAAGGAAACATGCTCATATATAACAAGTATATCAAAAAGAAGAAAACCTATGAAAAGGGATGGTTTTCTATAAACAGAAAAAAATGACACCCAATTTTCTATACATAGTCTTGTGGCTGCACCAAAAAGAAATAAGGAATAAGATACTACTTCCTAACAACTTGCACAAAACTGTCCGATACTCCTTGATTTTTCTCAAATCAACCACTTCATTAGCCACCAAAACTGCATCAAGTATATATTTGCCTCCAAGAAAACATTCTACGAAGTAGATATGGTGAATCCAAGACCCTTTATAGTCTATTGGAAAGCACCTTAGGAGTAATCTTATATATGATTCCCACTAGACTAATAAAATTCTAGTCTTTGATGCTCGATATTTTTTCTCTATTTAAAATGATGATAATGAATCAATCAAAGTGAATCAATCCAAGCCTGGAGCTTTGTCACATGCACAACTATACGCCAACCCTCACCTCCTCTTCCTCAGTTACCCTCTCCAACCAATCTCTTTTTTCCTCCACTATTTTGTTTAAACCCTATAGCCCCCACCCCCCAAAAAAAATAAATTAGGCCTCTAAACTGCTTCTACTTTAAATAATAAACAGCTATAAACAGTGTTTTTAATGGCGAGCGCCATTCGCCAAAGGCGATAGGGCGAGGCGAGGCGAGCCATTTTACACTACTGAGGCACGGCGACATCAAAAAGGCGATCTAAGGTGACGTAAATGGCGACGCCATTTTGGATTTTTAAAAAGATTTGACTTAATAATATTAGTCAAAATTAGGGTGTTTTTTTTCTATTTTCAAACTTTCAGTCGCGTTCTCCTTGCGATCTCTTCTCCACCTTCAGTCGATCGAGTTGCTGCTCCTCTTCCCCTCGCGTCTCTTCTCCTCCTTCATCGCATGAGTTGCTGCCAGTTGACCTCTTTTTCTTCTTCTTCTTTTCAGTTCTTCTTCTTCTTGAGTTCTCTTCTTCAGTTCTTGTTCAAATTTCTTCTTTTCTTCTTTTCTTCTTTTTTCGTTTCGTTTCTCTTGCTTCATTCTTTTTGAGATACAGCTGCCTTCACTGCTCTGTTTTTTTCCTTTGTTTTATTGTTCACAGTTCACTGCTACTGCCTATAATTTTAAAAAAATAAAATTCTTCTATAATTATTTATTCATTTGTCCATAAACAGTGAATTGATTGAATTCAATGGCGGATGCTAGCAAAAAGAGGGACATTGGATGGAATTATGGTACTTAAGGAGCAACGAAAGATTCGGTTAATTGTAACTTTTGTGGGAGTACTTTTAATGGTGGAATAGCTCGACAGAAACAACATTTAGTGGGTGGTTTCAAGAATGTTAAACAATGTACAGCTTATCCGTCGGCGATTAGAGAAGAAGTAAGGGCTTATATGCAAAATAAAATCGCTAATAATCCCAAATTTCATGTGAGGCAGCCGGAAGAGTATATTGATATTGATGATGTTGATGATATGGATGAATATGCGGAAATGATGCCTCCCTCCAAAACTCCAAAGATATCTTCTAGTGGAGGTGCATCATCCACCGCGCGGAATGTGACGAAAGGCCCTATGAATCTCTATTTTTCGCAGAAATCAACACAAAAAGGAGGAGGAATTGATGAAACAAAAAACATTCTAAGAGAGCGTGCGGTAAGTGCTTTCGCAATATGGATGTATGATGCGGGGCTCCCATTTAATTGTGTCAATCACAAATCATTTGATAAATTTATTGAGACAGTAGGACGACAGACCCCGGAATGAATCCTCCTATATTCCATGAAGTTAGAGTTACTCACCTAAAAAAAGAGGTGGAGAAAGTGAAAAAAATTGTTGATGAGCATAAAGTGCAATGGACAAAGTTTGGATGTTCCATTATGATGGACAAATGGACGGCACGAAATGGTAAAATGATCATCAATATTTTGGTGAATTCTCCAATCGGTAGTGTATTTCTTGGTTCTATTGATGCTAGCAATGAATCTACCGATTCCACCAAAATGTACAAGTTGTTTGAAAGCACTATTGAAAGAATTGGACCGAATGGCTCAAGCAAGGGGATAAAAATACCAAATACTTTCAAAAAATGGCTACATCACAGAGAAGATTCAATACAATTGAGAAGTTAGAAGTGGAAGGTGTGATTATTTTCGAACCAGAGGTGATCAAGAACGAAGTTGTAAGCTTTTACCAGAAACTTTACAAGGAATCAGAACAATGGAGGCCACATTTTAATCTCCAAGGAAGTGAAAGCATCAGTGTGGAGGAAAAAGAGTGGCTACAAAGACAATTTGAGGAAGATGAAGTCCCTTAGACACTCAAGTTGTGTTCCAGTGACAAGGCCCCAGGCCCGGATGGCTTCCCGATGAGTTTTTATCAAAGCTTCTGGGAAATGCTTAAGGAAGACATACTGAGCACCTTGAGGCAATTCCATGATCACCAAGTGTTTGAGAAGAGCCTAAATGCAACCTATGTGGCATTGATCCCCAAGAAGGTGGGAGCTGTGGAACTGAGAGATTTCAGACCTATAAGCTTGATAGGTGGAATATACAAGATCATTGCCAAGATACTAGCAGAAAGGTTACAGAAAGTGATCAGTAAGCTTGTGAATAAACACCAGATGGCCTTCATAAAAGGTAGGCAAATCATTGATGCAACACTTATAGCAAGTGAGTGTGTGGACACCAGAGTCAAAGGAGATGATCCAGGAATTATGTGCAAGCTGGACATAGAGAAGGCTTATGATCATGTCAATTAGGGCTTCCTAATCATGATTCTAAAACAAATGGGTTTTGGGGATAAATGGATGAAGTGGATCAATTATTGCATAAAAACGGTTAGGTTCTCCATTTTAGTGAATGGAGAACCTGTTGTTTTTTTCCCATCAGAAAGGGGTCTAAGGCAGGGAGACCCACTCTCTCCTTTCCTTTTCATCCTAGCCATGGAGGGCTATAATAGTATGATGAGAGTAG
>JAJOOS010016219.1:0-21998 GCA_029582725.1 Solanum chiquidenum
TATCCAGTAACTTACATAAATTCAGTCATAATGTGTTAATTACTTAATCCATTGGGAGTAGCATAATACCGAGTTGGACTAGGGTTCAGCGTACCCAAATAGTCCCAGAACTACTAGCCACGTAGGTTGTAAGTCCCCTTTGTGGGCATCGTTTTAGTGATCACGCCAGCATGCCTTTATACCTCTGGCAGGGTATATAGGGTCCTTTTGATGGGGCGTATACATCAGACTCCACATTTAGCTCATGTGATTTTATTATCGGTTATTAGTAGCTCCCACAGTTCAGTAAGATTTCATTGCATTGACCACATTTCAGTACAGTCAGTATTCAGTCTTAGCATGTTATAAATTGGTCATTTCATTCAGTTAGCTCAGTATTCAGTATCTATAATATGTTTCATATTATATTATTGCTTTATTGCTCTATTTAGTTATGATGTTATTTCAGCTTTACTCTATCATGCGTTCTCAGTACCTTTCAACTACTGATGCATACTCTACGCTACATCTTCTTATGATGTAGGTTCAGATTCTCAGCATCTAGATCACGCTTAGATTTGTTCCCGATCTCCAGTTCAGCAACATCAGTGGTGAGTCCTCATTCTTCGAGGATAATAGTCATGTTATCTTTCAGTTTTCATTGTTTTAGTTTCAGTTTTGCTAGACTTAGCTGGGGTATGTCCCAACACTTTTAGTCAGTTAGAGGCTATTTTCAGACATAGTTAGATTCAGCTTTATATTTGAGTTTGAGTTTCCTTTTCTATTAAGCTCTCAGATTTGATATTCAGTTTTAGTATATGGGTATTCCCCATTTCAGATTTACTTATTATTAGCTTCCACAACAGTTTTATTTCTCAGTTTATCTTTAGTATGCTCATGATTATGCCAACAGGGTTAGCTTGGGGTCACTTCTGATCCTAGGTCCTGTGTCCGCGTCTCGGGGGTAGCTTGGGGCGTGACAACTAAGTTTGTGAATTTTGCCAAGGGTTGATCCCTACGAGGTATGTGAGATCACATAACGTTGGGTTCGTTCACCCACACGCGAAACATGATTAAATTCATCATATTTGTGTCTTGAAAGAAAAATTTATCAGTTCTTGATGAATTTTGTTGAAGTTTCGTTTGAATCTTGATTGTTGAGTTTTGGAGGAGTTCTTGAGGTGATTTGATGAGATTTAAGGTTGGTTTTTAATGGATTCTTGTATACTTTGGTTGGGTATTCGAATGTAAGTATTTAGGGAGGAAACTAATCGAAGCTAGAGGGTTTAGAGTTGAAAAACGAGCAAGAAAAATTGGGGTTTTCTAGGCAGGGGTCTGGGGCTTCGAGCCAGCCAGAGTGCCCCACTTTGGGTTATAAAGTCTGGCCTCTGGGGTGCCGCGCCAACCAATGCGCCCCAAGCCAGTATATGAAGTTTCAAGGCTGCCACCCCGCGCTACTCAGAGCGCCAAGGTCTCCAGGCCTTCTACCTTTTCCCATTTCTTTTTGTTTGATTTCCCTTGCAATTACCTAAGTTTTCTAATCGATTTCTACACTCTAAGGTACGTATAAACATCATGAAATCATCCATAAACATGAGATCATGAACCTTGAATCCATAATTCAATTCAAGGAGAGTTAAGAGTTAAGTCAAGAGAAGTCCATAGAGTTTTCTAAAAGTCTTTTACAATTGTTTTAACTTTGTTTTAAGGCTTGAGTTTTGAGTTGAGCAAAAGTAAGAGTAAAGTTCATTTTCTTCAAACTTAACTGACGATTATATTCGGTTAGTCAATGTATTTCCGAAAACAAGTAATTAAAGGGAGGGATTTGTGAAACAAATTCAAGAAATTATGTAACTATCCAGTGAGCAAGATTCAAACTTTAGTTGCTATCAAGATGAGAAGGTAACTAGGGTTTACATGTTCCCCATAAGCTCATAACGCGGTAATCCTAGTAATATCAATCCTTTCCTAGTGTATTACATGCAAAGTGATAAGTTAGGTATCTCTAATTCCTTGGTCTGGCAACTAGAGAATTTCACCCCACACCTTGGTCCGGCTACGTATGTATAATTTACTAACCTTTACCTTTACCTCATATTAGACATCACATCGATGTATGGCTTAGTTTTCACCCACGCACCAATCGACATTAGACTATTAGATAGTATCACAATAAATCTATGTTGATAATTTTTTTCTTATTAACTACCTCCTTGGTCCGGCAAGTAGCAACAAGGCGAGTTCAAATGCGTGAACTCGTTAAAAAGACTTCTAAACGAAAGAATTATCAATGCATGCAATAACACTATTCAAGAATTACTTAGTTACTATTCATACTTTGTTAATCGCTCATGGTTCCCACAACCCTAACTGTGGATTTAGTTACCCATAGTAGCAAGAACATAATTCATATTTTTAGATGAAGAAATCATGAACTTACGTAATGAGAAGAATAAACCCAGAATCTCAACTTGACTTTCAAAGCCAAAATCTTCAAAATGAACTTAGGTAAATCAATAATTGCTAAAGTTGCAAGTTAATCTCCAAAGCCAAAAACTAGAATAAAAGTAATAAAGTCTAACCTCCAAAAATAAGGTTTACATGCCCTATATTTAGAAAAATAATTCCTAACTAAAAAGTAAATGAAATAAGGAAATAATGTTTCAGGACACGGTTTCGATCGACGATACTGACCTACGAACTGTGGATTGATCTATGGTCCGTAGGTCCCTTCCGTGACTCAAGACTTAGGAAAATTTATAACTTCAAAATCTTCAAATCTTTGAACCAAACGAAGGATCACCAGTACAGACCGTTGATTGATCTACGGTCCGTGGATCCTCCTCCGTAGCTCTATACTTAGAATCTTCAAAATCAGGTACTAGAACCCCTATCTGAATCATTTGACGGATCAGCAGTACGGTCCGTAGATCAATCTACGATCTGTGTATTGCAACCGTGGTTCCACACTTGTTCAAGAATTCCCTGATCTTCCTCCACGCCTTGCTAGTCCATCTACAATCATCATCTACGTAACGTGAATGGAACTACGGTCCGTGAATCACATCCGTAGATGGGCTTTTCTGTACATTCCTCAGTTATGTCTCTCAACTTTTGCGTCCGAACTTATTCCCTGAAACATGATAAAAACACATTAATACTAATACAAAATGGCCCTAGCCACACACAACTCTTAAGTGAAATGTATTAAAAATACCGTAAACTCACGGTATATCAACACCCTCAACTTAAATTTGTTGTTTTTTCTCAAGCGACGCGCTAAGACTCTAAACGACACTTGTATAGAGGCAAGCAATTCAAGCACAAGCAATCACATTGCCCTCTAGCCCGACTCTCTTTTTGAGTGAAAATCTTTTCTCTCAGACTCAACAAGCTAACTTGTGCGGATCCAAACATGACAAAGATCTACCAACCAACACACAACATACACTATTTTACTATCACCAAGGTACCAAATTTCCGACAATGTAACTAGTGTCCTTACTTCAAACAAAATCCTTTTTTCACACAATGAATATGATTTTAAGTACAAGGATTCATTCAACATTCACACTCAGAAGTAACTTCAAGTAAAGTTAGTGCTCAATACGATAGGCTTGCCCTTAGTTTCACTGCTTAGACTCTCCAAACTAGTTTCTAGGATCACTATAGGACTTTCTTGGCTTGTAACGTAGGCTCAGGGTAAGGTGTGGTACATTTGGATACTCTTTATGACTTTCTGCCCTCCTTGACATTACATTAGACTTTCTACCTCTTTTTGCCCTATTCTTGACATCCCACCGTTTTACCTTCTTTCCCTCGATTCTCTTCAACCATGGATGTGACTTTAGACTTTATAGCTCTTTATTTTTTCACTTTCTTCTTTTTCTTGAGTTTATTCTTTTCTTTTGCTTTCAACACTTTTGTTCGCCTTCTTTTGCACAAAGTCACATTCTCTCATCTCTTTTCCTTTTTCTCTCTTTTTTCAACCCCAAACTCTTTTCATACCCATTTTTCTTTTGGTTTCCTATTTCATAGCCACCCTCAATTTATGGATTTTCCATTGGTTGAGGTGCACAATACCCGATGTCGGATCAGGGCCAAGATTGAGGTCATTTTCTGCATTAGCCACCCTCAACTTAGGCTTTTGGCCTAAGTCAAGGTGGACATGCCCAAGAAATGATCGGAGCCAACACAGTAGATTATGGGAAGGTGAGTTAGGGGTTTAGAAAGAAATGGTCTAATTCAGGCTCAAAGCATTTGCATCAAAGGGAACATTAATTTCATTTGGTTGGATTCTTTTTAGGCAATTTGTGGACTTATTAGAACAAGGGCCTATGAACACTTCCTAGCCTCTAGAGTAGATTGTCTTAGCAGGACTAACCGGACAAGTTCTAGATTGGCACAAAAATTATTTGAACAATCAACTATTCTCACACATTCTTGGCACATAGTTTCATTATCAGATTACCCAGTTCAAGTTTTAGCTTAAGTCATGTCATCAATTTGGTTCATTATCATGTCATACTCAGAGCCAACACATTCAACTCATTCTAGCCTACATATTTTAGCACATATCATAAAATTTGGACGGGTATCTTTTTTCAAAAAGCTTTTGCCATTATGCTTCATTCTTTCTCATTCTTCTACACATACAATCCTAACACATACCGGTTCAAAAAAATTAAACAGTCTCTTGGGGGAAAAGAACAAAGGCAAGAAAACCCCAAGAGAGGATTATAAGTTGGGTTACTCAGACTTCACCCCATCACTCATAATCCATTTACCCCACCCCAACAAAATAGAGTGCAATTGTCCCCAATGCACAAAAAAGTAAAGAATAAAGGATCGGGTGAAGCAAAACCTGTGGCGCATAGCGCCGAAGAACTCTCAACAAGCGGGTGGGTCCGGTTTCCCAGATCCCGCTGGATCAACACTTGGGTCACCCTTAGTAGTGCCTGCATCTCTTATCTCAGCACTATCAGTAGTGCTAACATCAAATCTCGTTGCACCATCCTTAGTGCTCACGCTTCTAGAAGCACCAACACTTGGACAAATTTAGGATACATACCTAGGATCTACGGACACCATTCATGGTCCGTGGATTGACCCACGGACCATCGATGGGGTCCGTAGACCTCTGCACAGTCCTTTTTCTACAAATTTGGCTTTTCATCCCTGCACATGTAGCAACCGTTAGGCCTTTATTTTTACATTTTCTGGACACTTTTTAGACACGAACCCTATGATATATCTAGCCAGCACTAATACAGAAAATAAAAAACCTATCTAAAGGATTATAAAAATTTCAAATAAATGAAGAAAACTCCTAAATCGAAAAGAAAAACATATAGTTGGTTAGATTTTACATCTTGGCTTGCCTCCCAAGAAGTTCTTGATTTAACGTCGCGGCATGACACATGCCCCTTATTACTCAGACTTCATCAAGATGCCATACCTCTATCACTGCATTTACACTCTTAGAATTTCCCATGGTTTTTTATCCTCCGTTGGTCGGCTTTGAACCTTGTCCCATTCCTTTTCTCGAGCTCAACCACTCCATGTGGGGACACTTGGGTCACTCTGAATGGTCCAGTCCACTAGGACTTAGATCTGCCCAGAAAATATCACAACCTTGATTTATGTAACAACACCAGATCACCAGGAGCTAGTTTGCGATTTTCTGTCTTTTGAGCATAACGCTTCTTCTCCGTGTACAAGGCTGCACCTAACTTATCCTTACTAAGAACTTTAGCACCTCTTCCAAAAGTGTGACTCACCACTGATACCGATTTAAGATCACTTTCCTGCTTCATAGACTTACAGACGTTAAAGGTCACCTCCTCCTTATTCAGTCAGAAATTCATCTGCCCTCTCTCTATATCGACTAGGGCACGCCATGTAACAAGGAATGGTCTCCTTAAGATGATGGGGACCTCAAAGTCAACCTCGTAATCAAGTATAACAAAGTCTATCGAAAAAATGAACAAGCCCACTTTCACAAAGACATCTTGAAGCACTCCAATGGACTTCTTCAAAGTTATATTAGCCATAAGTAAACGCATCGCAGTTGGTTTTTGAGCTCTTAATTTCAACTTCTTATAAATTGACAATGGCATCAAGTTAATGCTAGCACCCAAATCACACAAAGCTTTTGCAAAGTGCATCTTACCGATGGTGCATGGAATAGTAAAACCTCCAGGATCCTCTTTCTTTTTTACCAGTGACCTCATGGAAATGGCACTACAATGCTGCAACCTCTCACCATTCTCAAAACTGACAGCCCTCTTTTTGGTCACCAAGTCCTTCATGAACTTTGCATACCCAGACATTTGCTCCAAATCTTCTATCAAAGGGACATTGATGGAAAGCTGTTTCAACATAGTTATGAACCTGTGGTACTTTCCTTCTTTAGCCTTCTTCACTAACCTCTGTGTGAAAGGAGGTGGAGGTCTAGGCATAGGGATGAACTTTTGGGTTTTCTCCACTTCTTTCTCTGTAGCATTCTTGGATGCTCCAGTCACCTCAATCTCATCATCACCTTTTTCTACCACTTTTTCTACATCAGATGGCATGGGGGGGATCAATAGTCTTCTTTCCTCCACGAGTCGAGATTGCCATACAATGCCCATCATTCTTCGGATTCTGGATGGTATCGTTGGGCAATGTGCCGACTGGCATGTATTCATGGTAGCAGACAATTGACTAAATTACTGCTCAAGCTGCTTTATCGACACTGCATGGGCATCAACTTTTTGGCCAATTCCATACAACTCAATACACATCTCCTTCACATTTTTATTAGTCGAATCAAATCTTTTTATCATATTTTGCATCATATCCTCAATACATGACATATTACCTCCAGCTTCCCAATTTTGAGGAGGGACATAAGGCCCAACCCGATCATTTCTGTTGCCATAGTTGTTCCAGTTTTAGTTGTTGTCGCAATTGTAGTTCCCATCCCAGACATATTGACCCTCTCGGTTGTAGTTTCCATAGTTCCGCCCTTGGTTTCCTTGCCCTTGGCGCCAATTATCCAAGTTGGAACCTTGGGCATTGGCTCGGAAAAACCCGTCTGATCATTCACCGCATAAGTATCCTCTTCATAGTAACACTCCTCAACCGGTGGTGGATTCCTAGTCAGATAATTCACAGTATTTAGCTTGTACGCACCTCCGCTCACATGCTTTGAAACCAACCCTAGTTCAGTCCTCATCTGCAGACTGGTTATTTGTAGTTTGAACGGCAAACCTGTTTCTCCCAGTATCCGACTTTTTAGTGCTCCAAGCTTTATTTTTTCAAGAGATCTTCTCCAGTTTCTCCGCAATCTGCTCAAAAGTGCACTCACCATATGAACCTCCAACAATAGTATCAAGCACTGCCTTATTGTTGTCATCCTGACCTTGGTAGAAATATACCTTCAGCGACTCATCATCAATACGGTGATTTGGAACACCTCGTATGAAAGTAGTGAACTTGTCCCAAGAACTACTTACGAACTCTCCAGGTAGTGCTACAAAATTATTGAGTTTATCTTTGTGGTTCAGCTTCTTGGACACTAGAAAGAATCTTGCTAGGAACGTATCTCTCAATTGGTTCCATGTGTACATTGAATTATAAGGAATCTCATTAAACCACACAGCAACATCGCCGGTCAATGATAGAGGGAATACTCGTAATCCAATGACATCCATGTCCAGGTCCGGTCGACCCACACAACTTTTGCAAACACTCCTTAGCTTGGCTGTGTAAGCATGTGGATCGTCCGATGCCACACCCACAAACAAGCCCCTCGCTGTAAGCATCTGCATCAAACTGCTAGTCACCACAAATGTATGCGCCAGCGGTAGAGGAGGTATGAAAAGAGGTTCGTCAGAATCAACAGTATTAAAGTTGACCCTATAGTTATCATGCAAACTTGGCCCTGGTTGATCATGTACCCTCACTGTATCTCTCAATAGATTCTCAGCTTGAATCTGATTATTCTTATCACCAACCCTTGGAGGCTGCAACCCCACACCATCACCTACTTCTCCTCCAATAGGATTAGCTGGCACTCCTTGATTATTCATTCTCCGCAAAGTTCAATTCAGTTCTGGATCGTAGGAGTATGTGGTTCTCCTTGACTCTGTGTACTTGGCATACACTAGAGTAGGAGCCTGAGAGAGACAAAAACAAAAGAAAAAGTAAAATTAGGAAATAATTGACTAAAGTTCAATAATGTAGTTAAGCTAAATCTACAAGCCTTATTCCTCGGCAGCGGCGCCAAAATTTGATACGCTCAAATTACACCTCCCTAAAGAAGCATAAGCGATCATTATCAAGTAAAGAACTCAACTTGTAGGTTGGGGTTGATTGCACGAGGAATATGGTTTAGACTTAAACTTAACTGACGATTATATTCTTTTAATCAATGTATTTCCGAAAACAAGTAATTAAATGGGGGGGGGGAGATTTGTGAAATAAATTCAGGAAATTAGGTAAGTATTCAGTGAGAAATATTCAAACTTTAGTTGTTATCAAGATGAGAAGGTAACTAGAGTGTATGTGTTCCCCATAAGCTCATAACTCGGTAATCCTACTAATAGCAATCTTTTCCTAGTGTATTACATGCAAAGTGATAAGTTAGGTATCTCTATTTCCTTGGTCCGACAACTAGAGAATTTCACCTTGCACCTTGGTCTGGTTACGTTTGTATAATTTACTAACCCATACCTTTACCTCATTTTAGACATCACATCGATGTATGGATTAGTTTTCACCCTCGCACCAATCGACATTAGACTATTAGATAGTATCACACTAAATCTATGTTGATAATTTTTTTCTTATTAAATACCTTCTTGGTCCGGTAAGTAGCAACAATGCGAGTTCTAACGCGTGCACTCGTTAAAAAGACTTCTAAACGAAAGAATTATCAATGCATGCAATAAAACTATTCAAGAATTACTTAGTTACTATTCATACTTTGTTAATCGCTCATGGTTCCCACAACCCTAGTTGTGGATTTAGTTACCCATAGTAGCAAGAACACAATTCATATTTTCAGATGAAGAAATCATGAACTTACGTAATGAGAAGAATAAACCTAGAATCTCAACTTGAATTTCAAAGCCAAAATCTTCAAAACGAACATAGGAAATCAGAAGAATAAACCCAGAATCTCAACTTGAATTTCAAAGCCAAAATCTTCAAAACGAACATAGGAAATCAATAATTGCTAAAGTTGCAAGTTAATCTCCCAAGCCAAAAACAAGAATAAAAGGGATAAAGTCTAACCTCCAAAAATGAGGTTTACATGCCCTATATATAGAAAAATAAGTCCTAACTAAAAAGGAAATGGAATAAGATAATAAAGTTTCAGGACGCGGTTTAGATCGACGATACTGACCTACAGACCGTGGATTGATCTATAGTCCGTAGGTCCCTTCCGTGACTCAGGACTTCGGCAAATTTATAACTTCAAAATCTTCAAATCTCTTAACCAAATGACAGATCACCAGTACGGACCATGGATTGATCTGCGGTCCGTGGATCCTCCTCCGTAGCTC
The DNA here is from genome assembly GCA_029582725.1 of Solanum chiquidenum. NCBI lineage: Eukaryota > Viridiplantae > Streptophyta > Magnoliopsida > Solanales > Solanaceae > Solanum > Solanum chiquidenum. Next base: position 9,534 of record JAJOOS010016219.1, read on the forward strand.
CATACTTAGAATCTTCAAAATTAGGTACTGGAACCCATCTCTGAATCATTTGACGGATCAACAATACGGTCTGTATATCAATCTACGGTCCGTCCATTGCAATCGTTGTTCCACACTTGGTCAATAATTCCCTGATCTTCCTTCATACCTTGCTAGTGCATCTACGATCAACATCTACGAAACGTGAATGGACCTATAGTCCGTGAATCACATTCGTAGATAGGCTTTTCTGTACATTCCTCAGTTATGTCTCTCAACTTTCGCGTCTGAATTTATTCCCTGAAAACATGATAAAAACACATTAATACTAATACAAAATGGCCCTATACACACACAACTCTTAAGTGAAATGTATTAAAAATACCGTAAACTCACGGTAAATCAAGTTCATAATAACTCAAGTCTTCATAAAACATGTATCCATCATGGGTAGAAAGGGTCATACATTTTAGATGACACCTTAATGCTTGTTAGCATAGACTAGTGGATACACTTAGTTGAGGAATTATATATCCCGACAAGTTATAGGACAGTTCTGGTAGTGTGGGTGAGACGTTGTATCATCACATTAGCTTATAGTGATGGTTGTCGGTTAGAAAAACTCCCACCAAATTATATTACTTTATTATATGAGTAAATTGAGTTTTTAATACTGCTTAAATGGTTTATATAAATTGCACCTCTACTGTTGTTTTATTTTGCATTTGAGTTGAGTATCCATGAGTTAAATAAAGCTATGAGTTGAATAAAGCTAAGGTAAGTGTTCTTTTCAGATTCATTTCAAGCTTATGTCGTGTTTAGTTTTATGCTCGTACATTAAAAGTACTAATGCCATTTGGCTTGCATCATTTTATGAAGCAGATACAAGAAATCAGGATCATCATCCAGCGCCTCGTTAATCCATTTAAGCACTCAGAGTCAGTTGGTGAGCCTCATTGCTTTCTGGAGGATCCATTTGGTTATGTTCTATTTTATTAATTTTCACTATTTAAGTTGTTAGGATGATCGGGGGTCTTGTCCCGACATCCCTCTTTATATCTAGAGGCTTCATAGACAGTTAGATATGAGTTCTTTAGTCTTAATATTTCAGTTTTTTGATTTTAAAGACTTGAGTTTCCATTTTTGCTAAGTTGAATGTTATTTTCTAAACATTCTCAGTTTATCTATTCAGACAGTTTATTTAAGATTGTATTTAAGTACATTTTTATGTTGAGTAAGTCTTCCGCTAAGAGTCTAGCTAGGCCAAGGGTTCGCTTGGGGCCAACAATGGTCCTTGAGTGCCAGTCCCACCCAGGGTGTAGATTCGAGGCGTGACAAAATTGATGATTTTCCCTTAAGAAATACGTCACCCTATTCATCATTGGGAAAATACAAGTCAAAAGGCAACGATGGGTTAATCATACTTCACCCAATACAAATTTAATAAAAACCCATTCAATTTAATAACCCAATTTCAACTTCTAACATTCACAATCAATTTCAAGAAGTTTAGACAAAAAATCAACTATCCTAATTCATAGGTATTATTCAATCGACTAAATTAGTACAACCCACATGATTCTAGCAGGAAAAAATCAACAACAATACTTAACCTAGTCAAAATGCATCTATATTAAACAAGGGCAACAAATATAATCTTGAGAACCAACCTTAGACACGCACAAACAACAACAACAACAACGAAGGAGGTAGGGTTTGGGATCGAGATTCACAACCACTCAGTCACTCTCAGCAAGAAAATCTACGCACACGAACATATATTAGAGTTTAAGCAAAGATTTGAGAGTGTAGGAAGTGAAAATGCATACAAGATCAATAGGCGACTTTTAAAATTTGAAAAGACTCTTGGCCTTTTTATGTCTGTACTGTTCGGTTGTAATGGAAATGAGACTCTAGGGTTTTCTAATGATTATACAAACTTTGCTAAAAAAACACTTTCAAAACTCAATTTACAAACTAGTTCCAAGTCTTAATTTATTGGTGAAAGAAACCGCATTTATGATGTTATCATTTGAAGTTAAAAAATTGTCAAACCTTGAACCCAAGTTTTAGATAATACGTAGTGGTGTGGACAGAGGTGTTTTCAGCATAAATTATAAAGGAAAACGTATGTTAAGGTTACTCCCTTCGTTTGGCATGTTTCCTTAAAGCTTAAGAGTGATATAATCGAGTAGTTAATCTTAATTATGTTGTAGATGTAATTATGACTGGTTGTCTGATTGAGTGGTTATAAACCCTCATTTTAGGAACTCATAATCTGTTCAGAACAACCCTAAGTTAGAAACGACTTGGACATTACTCATATATATTGTTATAGCTAAATTGCTCGCCTTCAGCCTATTTAATTGTTTGTTGTCGCCCTTGGGGCTGTTGTGGTTAGCTGTTGAGCTATGAACTGCCTATGGGGGCTATGATATTGTCTAATAGGACTATGTTATTGACAAAGAGGGCTATGTGTTGCCCACAAGGCTATATTGATGCCAAAGAGTGTTATGTGTTGCCTACGGGGCTATTTTGACACCAAAGAAGGCTATGTATTGCCTACAGGGCTATGTGATGCAAAAGAGGGCTACGTGCAGCGCACAGAGCTATGATGTTGCCTAAGAGGGCTATGCGCTGCCTACGGGGCTATATCATTGCCAAAAAGGGCTATGTGACTTCTTACAAAGACAAGGGACTACATATAAGGTTATGTAGATTGATTTGGCACCTTTTGGGCTTATGGGGGCTTAAGTAGGTGGTATGTTGTTTGTACCTACCGGGCTTATGGGGGCTTGGTTAGGTTGATTTTTTATCATTATTGTATTTTATTAGATTTAGTAGTGGGTTGGCATGCTTATCTAAATTTGATTTCCTTACCTGATTGCTTTTGGTATATTATGACGCTTGCTCATTTAGTCTACAACCTTTCATACTCTGTACATTATTTTGTACTGACGCCCCATTGCCTGGGGGCGCTGCATTCATGCATGCAGGACCTGACAGACAACCGAGTAGACCTCCTCAGTAGCAGGATTGACTTATATCTGGTTGGCTAGCCCCTTTCCTCCGGAGCTGCCAGAGTTTGGAGGTTTGTTAGCTTTTGTTGTGTATATTTTTATGCGTAGGCTGGGGCCCTGTCCTGCCAATCCTTACTACTTTTTAAGGCTTGCAGACTTATGTGTGGGGTGTATAGCTACGTTATGGCCATACTGGCCTATGTTGTTGGTTTGATGAATATTGTGAGTTGTTTGATGTATTGTATTGATATATACTTTTTTTTAGTTTTGGTATAGATATCATGGTGGCCTCGACTGCCCAATCAGGACTTCTGTGCTAGTTGACTATTTATTTATATGATCTCTTGGGAGTAGCTGTTTCTTTTATAGTTCAGTTGACAGGGGCCTTGCCGGCCGAGGGCTTAGTTTTAAGCTGAGATATACTTGTTTGTTTTCTTGATTGCGTGTGACTGCCATGGACTAGTACCAAATGGTTCAGCAGGGTCGGCTAGGGCTTGAGTTTTGGCATTAGGAGCCAGTTGTTCCCCTCGAGTTTGGGGTGTGACACATTCGTTGTCAACCCATTCTCTTTATCTAAATGTTTTTGATAATTTTTACTCCTACAACCGATTAGATTACATTTATAACATAATAACTAAATTCGAACTTATACCGCTCCATGTGGGTTCGACCCCAACTCTTCGTTGGGTTTTATACTAGATTACGATCGATTACACCTAGTATTGGATGAGGGGTAGTTGAACGTTTATCAAAAAATGGTGCCTCTATCGGGGAGTGGTTTTTAGAATTCTCTTATTGAAGTTTGAATTGTGAGTTTCTTGTGTTCTAGTTGAATCGTTTTACTTTGTTTTAGGTTTGTGTTTATTGTGTTTTTGAACAGAGGACTAGATGAGTCTGAACGGGAGTAATGGTGGCCAACTTGGCCATCAAGAGGATATCAAAAATCAGAATAATGTCAATGACCCAATTCAATTTGGGGGGAGTTGGTGTTATACGTTTACCTCCAGTTGTGGGGAATGTTATCTTCCATATCAGTAGCACAATGTTGCAACTCTTGCAAATGAAAGGATTATTTGGAGGGCTGACTCATGAGGATCCCCATGATCATATTGATATCTTTGTGGGCGTATGTTTTCCATTCTCGTTCAAGAACATCTCACAAGAATCAGTCCATCTCTGGTTGCTCCCTTTATATTTGATGGGAGAAGCTACCAAATAGTTAGTTGATTTACTGAGGGATTCCATTACCACTTGGGATAAACTTACCGAGGTGTACTTCGTGAGAGTTTTTCGTCCTTCAAGGATGATGTCATTGAGAGACAATATTAAAGGCTTCAAACGTTTGGAGAGCGAGCCAATCCATGAGACGTGGCTGAGATTCCAAAAGTTGTTACTTTAATGTCTGACTCACGGTCTTCCAAACAACGTCTTGTTACAACACTTCTATCGGAATTTGGATTCAGTAAATAAAGGTGTAATTGATCAACTTGTCTAAGGTGGTATAATGCAATAGTCATTCGAAATAGAATCTCATCTCCTCGATGGCATGACCAAGATTAACAGAGCATGTTACACTCGAGAGGACCAAGTGTCGCCTCTCACTTTTAGAATAAAAAAAAGAAGATCGAGAAGGACCAAGAGAGAGATCAAAATATGACCACAATGATGACCCAGGTAGATATCTTGTCGAAAAATGTGATGGGTAGTGGGTTGAAGAGTGTAAATGATTTTGGTATTGGTGGAGCAAACCACGAGGAGGCACATTTTGAGGCTTTGTACAATCAAGAAGTGAAATTTCTTGCAAATCAAGGAGGAGGTTTCCGTACGAGCTATCCAAGGCCAAGTGGGAATCTGGGTTGGAATAGAGATGATCGATGGAGAGACCGTGATAGAGAATGGCGCGACCGTAGTGCTAATTGGAAGGAAAGGGATGGTGACAAGGAAGGATACGTACCACCCCATGAACGTCAAAAGCCTAAGGAGCAAAGGGCTGACCTAAAGAACTTTTGTATGGAAGACATGCTTGCACGCATTCTCAATAAGGTGGAAGGGTCGGACAAAGTTTTGAAAGAAATGAAAGAGGACGCTCCACACTCAATCAGATGGTCACCTCTCTCTCACTGTCCATCAAATGATTGGAAATGCAAATGGGTCAAATTTCATCTCATTTGAACCCAAGGCCAAAAGGGGGTCTACCAAGTGCTACCTTGGCTAACCCAAATAATGAACCTTGAAAGCGTATCCACGTTGTGCCACGACGTTAAATAATTCGCTTCTTGGGAGCCAACCCATGGTTTAATGTTTTTATTTCTATTGTTTGAATAACAGGTGTTGAATGTGCAAGTTGAAAAGTTGAAATTTTGGGAAAATGGCAGCTAGGCGAGCCAAAGCTCCAGTCGGGGAACCTGATTTGGACCGCCGTTGGAACTACCTATCTTGCTAGAGGTTCTGTAAAGCTCGGCGGGCTAAAGTACCACTCAGCGCATCGCCAAGTGGGTCGGCGACCACGACTTACATCGCGGACTGGCGCGCAAACTAAAGAGTTTTTAAAGGCCAAACCGTTTTAAATTCAAAAATCTCTTTGTTTTCATATTTTTCAACTTCCGCACTCTCACAACCACTTCTATTGTTAATTTCGTATTATTGTTCTCACTTTATTTGGGATCTTTTGCTTGGGGTGGACTTTTGGATTACATTACTACCTAGCTTTTCAAATTTTCGGCTTCTAAGGTTGGTTTTCCGAACCCCTCTCTATAATTGGCAGAAATCAAATGCAATTGCATTTTATGGTTTTTATATGTGTTTAATGTTGTTTTGTGCATTGTGTGGTAGTTTGTTTGCCTGTCTTTAATTGGAATTGTAATTAATTGGTTGTAAATAGTAAATTCACGTGTCGTTAACTGATAAAATTGTTGGGTTGTGTTGAAAATGTTGTGGGTCTAGTTGGGTGAAGTCTGAGTAACCCTGAATTGTGCTAATTGTCGAATTTTACCCAATGATGGAGCGGTTGACGTCATTTTTTAAGGGAAAAAGATGTCAATTGGTAAATTTTGGCCATATCGGGGGAAGTTTGAGTACCCCGAGGGTATGGGTCCTATGGGTCTTAAGTGAATTACATGATTTGAGTGTCTAATTATTTTTTTGTGGGCTGCGGGCTTGATTTTTAAGTATGGGGTACAAATTTGGCACGATGAGCTACTCGGCAAGCTTGGTCAAACTCACTGAGTGGTTCGGCGATTCACCTAACTTAGATCACCCTTTAATTATCTAAAGTTGTGAGTTTGAGTTTTATCACTTTTAACGACACGCCTGTGCTCACCGAGTTCACTCGGCGATACGCTTATGCTCGCTGAGTTCACTCGATGACTCGGAAAAAGTACTTCCTTATCTCCCTTATGCGCCCCAAATCTTTGAAATTATTCTGTAACTTTCGGCTAGCTACTTCTAGTTTGCCAAAAGGCGTCGGTGATCCGTCGAATGGCCCTGGACATCGCCAAATAGCTTTTAGTTTTGAGTATTTTTGTTCTGGAACTTTCGGCAAGCCCGACCTGGCTCGCCAAAGTGGTTCGGCGAGTCTTCTGTAACACCCCGTACGAACTAGTAAGACCTAATTAAGGCTTGACTAAATCTAGTAGGTTGAACTAGAGCCTCACATGTTAGTTTTATAGTTGGAAACTTGTTTAAATGATGAAAAAAAGTTATTGAAGTTAGTTTGGTGATTTTAGAGGTCAAACGTCAAGAAACGACCATGACGTCCGGAAACTAGTCTTTGGTGCTAGTGTGGATGCTAGTGTCTTGTCGTGGTGTTGTTTGAGGTCTAAAACCCATAGGAGTGACTTTTATTCATAGATGGACATGTTTAGGGTCCAAACGACCGGGTACGACCCCCCAAGGACCACCCAAGGGGTCCTTGAGGAGGACCCAACCTTCGGCCAAAATCTGTCAAAAACAGCTTGACCCACAAAGGTCATTGACGAGGCGTCAATTGATCCACGCCCCATGGAGTGAAGTCGTGGATCAGGCCTGCAACTTGACTTGGTTCCCTGCAACAGGGAAGCCCCAGTCATAAACCACGAAGGCAGTCCACGCCATGTGAACCCATCCACGGTCCGTAGTTGGGCAAGCGTAGGTGCTGCCAATTTCCAGCCCTCTAGTTTTAGGTTGGTGTTTTGGAGTTTATTTGATTGATTGATTAAGGGCTTATGAGGTTGTTTAGTTAGTTAGTTAATGAACCTTTTAAGCTAAAAAGACCTTAAACTAAACCATGGAATCGTTTGGAAACTAGACCCTCAAAACAGTCCCCTAAAAAGAGTTTTTAGTTTTAAGTTAGGAGTGAGGGTCAACTTTAGATGGTCATATCTCATAGTTCAAAACGAATTAGGTTGGCCATTACTTATCCAATGAAAGGTCTCTGAGTCCTCTTTTCAACGCCGCCGAGTTTTCCCAATTCCGATTTCGGAGTAAAACGTTATGCCCGAAATATTGAAGCACTGTCAGAACTACGAAGGCCAAACTACGGACCGTAACTCCACCTACGGACCGTAGGTGGAGGGCGTAGATGCTGCCAGTTTTATGAAGTTTTTAGTTATGTTGGGGGTTAATGTTTTAATAATTTATTAAGTAGGGGTTAAGGGAGGTCGGTTAGGTGGTTAATTAATGGACTATATAAGCTTATAGGGCCCTAAACTAATCCATTAATTAACCACAAGTCAAGACCCCAAAACATAACCCAATTCTTTTCCCTCCCAAAATTCTCTCTCTCAAAACTCTCTCAACTCAAGACTCCATGGAATAACTTGGAAGGAGCTTAGAAAGGGCTTGTATATGGGAGGTTTCACACGAAATTCATAGGGTTTAACTAAGGTATGGTTGCTCTTCACTCTTGGGATCCCTTTCCCCAAGAGGTCCTTCCAAAGATGGTTTTCAAAATCCCCCAAATTGTAGATTTCAATCCAAAAATGTGGGTCTTCTTTCTAAATGTTAAATTGTTGTTATAAACTGATTTGATTGATGATGTATGAACAATTATGGATGAATTCATGTAGTGTTGGTGATTTTTGAAGAATCCCCCATGAGACCCATGTTTCCCCTTCTTTCTCCAATTCTAACCCTAGTTTGTATTGAATAATGATTGAAGGTTATGAATTGAATGTGATGCTACGTAATTCATGTTTGTATGATGATATTACCCTAAATTATGTATGATTACTATGGAATTAGGGTTAAGTCTTGAATTGGCCCTTGAAGGCTATGAGGAGATGATATCAATGTGATTCTTTATGTATTGTTGAATGTACTTGCTTAATTCATGTATGATGAAGTTGGATGATGGTTCCCTCTTCCCTCTAACCCTAGTTGGTAATTGATCATGTTATGATGAGATGCAATGCAAGTATGAATGTTGTGAGATGCTGGTATTATGATGTTGCTCTATATGTTGAATGATTATCATTAAATTAGGGCTGAATCTTGATGTGATCCTTGAAGTTTATGAATGAAGCTTGTCAAATTGATGAATGTTCATATATTTAATTGTTGATCCACTTATGGTGGAGGTGCTCCTTGGTTATGAATTGTAGTGATTGAGTTATGTTTCCTCTTCCCTACAACCCCAAGTCTTGACAAGTATGCTATGATATGAACATAAGTGTCAAGCTATGATTATGGTAGTGTTGGTATGATGAATAAAAGGTAAATCTCATGAACACTATATGACTATGCCATGATTGAACATTATTATTTGTGGACGGTTCTAAGAAGAAAGGTTATTCTCATCTTAAGATCTTGTGAGCTATATGATGAATGAATAAGGTTAATGATAATCTAGTGAAAGTGAGTCTCTTGAAAGGTTTCCTCAATTGTACTCTAAACTAGTCTATGTTATGCATGGTATGATAATGTGAAAGGTCATTCTCACATGATGAAGGTTCTTGATGAAAGGTTTTCTCATCTATGAACTCTTGAGCTTTTATGACTACATTAAAAGGGAATTATGCTTAGTACCGAGTGAACATGAATATGAGATGGAAGCTTTTACGCTTAGCAAGTGCGGCTTCCCATATGGGTTCCTTTTACGTTTAGCAAGTCCAGGTTCCCAAAATATATATGTTATCTCATGAGAAGGAAACCTTCTACGTTTAGCAAGTCCGGGTTTCTAGTAGCAATCTCCTTGTTCCATAACTATGTTTGCCCACATAGGTATTAGCTAGTGGATCCACCTAGATAGCTATTATGTTAGTTCTACCTTGGCAAGTGAAACACTCTCTTTTCGGTGTGGGAGTAGAACACCAGATTCCATGAAGCTCACATGGTCTATGTCGGTTATTACTAATCTCCCTATGTTTAATGAATATGACTTATGAATATAAACAGCTAGAATTGTAACGACCCTCAAAATAAAGTAGGATAAAGTAGAGCCTCACATGGGTTTTATGCATTAATAACTTGTTAAAATAATGAAGAATAGCCTTTTAAGTCAGTTTTAAAGAGTTTGGAAGTCAAACGACAAGGGACGACCTAGACGTTCGGAAACTAGTCTTTTACGTGTTGGTGTGTTCTAGTATGTTGTTCATGTTTGTATGTGTTGTTTGGAGTTTAAAGTCAGTGGAGGTGACCCTAGTGTCATAATAAATGTTTTTAGGGTCAAAACCTTCGGATACGATGCCCCGGGGACCACCCTAAGGGTCCCCGAGGAGGACCCCAACCTTGGCCAAGCAAGCTGCCAAGGCAGCTTGGAGGGAGCTTGTCCGCATCGCGGACTAGCTCCACCAAGGGCCAAATGTTTGGTCCGCGTCGCGGACATGTCGCGGACTCTACTACCTCAGAATTTAATTTATGAAAACTTGTGGGAACACCTCCGCGTCGCAAACTTGTTTCCCGACGAAATCTGCAAAAATAAAACTCAAGTTTGACTTGTATAAAAGGTCTAACTAAGTGAGGGGTAGTTTGGGTACTTTGGGGAATTATTATAAACGGTTATTATACCTATTTTAGGGTATTTTAAGTTGGTTAAAACCCCAAAACTTAGAATTAGACCCTATTCTTCAAATTGACCCTTCCCTCTCAAAATAGTCTCTCTCAAAAACTCCACTGAAGACCTTGATGAAGCTCAAGCTAGAAGATGGGTTTTCAAATGATTTCTTCTTCAATTTCATGGGTCTTCAATTATTAAGGTATGGTAACTCTTGATTCTTGAATAACCTATCATTCAAGGAGTTCTATCAAAGATTTTCAAAAGTGATTCAATGACCAAAATTCCCAATTTTCAGTCTAAACATGGGTCCTTTGTCAAACGATTTTCTAAATCATTCTATTGATGAATTAATGTGGAATTAAGGTTTTTAAGATAATTTTCAAAGGAATTCTTGGAGAACCCATGATCCCCAAATTCTCAAAAATTGGCCTATAATGTGGATCTTGTGAATATGATTTCTATTGGTGAAATTATGTTTATGTTAGATTGTATTGATTCTTCCTATGATTATCTATACTTATTCATGTTGAATTATTGGTATATTGATGAGTTGAGAATTATGGCCTTATGGGCAAAGTTATGGGTTGATCCCTTTGTTTATAGAATTGTACTTAGATTATGTTTATGTTATTTAATTACATTGTTGATTCCTATTTATACCTATGTCAATTGATTATGAATTGTTGAGTATTGATCCATGGTGATCATGGCATGGAGAATTGGTAAGTTGACCTAACTTCTAGTCTTTGGTATGAGAATTGATGTTGTGTGGTTTGGTCCACTTATGGTGGTGGTGTTTACTTCTTGTCTATCTATGCATGTTGAGATCATGGCCTTGAAGGCAATAGATGTGAAGTGAATTGATGATTATGATGCATATGTTTATGAAGTTATGCTATGAAGGTTATGTATAAAATCCTCAATGCTAGAATGATGTTTAAAGTGTCTTGATGATGAGGAGTATAATGTGAATGATAATGTTAGGGATAAGGTGTGGTCTACGTGATTGATTATGTTAAGTACTATTGTGGAATGACCCTTACCTATATGACCCCTATATGAATGTGTGATCATATACATGTTAGAAGTACCTATTCAATGTTGAATGTGTCATTGTCTCCTATGATGAAGTGTGGGTGTGTGGTCTAGAATCCCTAATGACTTTAAATGTGAATTGCTAATGATTTGGGGACATTATGTATGTGATGTGATCCCTTGAAGGGAAGTGCACTCAATATTAATGTTGGTTCTATTATGTCACTATGAGGACCAATATGTACACACACACTCTATATGTATAGCTATGACTATGATGTGTTATGGTGTCTATTGAAAGGTTAAATCTTATATGCACCCTTACATCTTATAATGCATGCAAAGTGTATGATTAGCAAGGCATGAATAGGTGTTGTATGAAGGTGTTTATGTGAAAGGCTTTCTCACATATGTACACACATACATGAATGAATGAATAAGGTTTATGATAATCTAATGAAAGTGAGTCTCTTGAAATGTTTCCTCAATTGTATCTAAACTAGACTATGTTATGAATATGATATGACTATGTGAAAGGACATTCTCACATAATGAAGCTTCTATGATGAAAGGTCATTCTCATCTTAGAAACCTTTGAGCTATATGATATGAGGGATTAAGTCCCTAAATCCTATTTTATGAACTAATGTTAAATAAAGGCTTAAAGATGTTTAAAAAGGGAGTTGGAGCTTAGCACCGAGTGAACATGAAAAATGAGAGTGGGGGCTTCACGTTTAGCAAGTCCGGCTTCCCACAAGAGAACCTTCACGTTTAGAAAGTCCGGGTTCCCAACATAGATGTTGTCTCATGAGATGGAAACCTCCACGCCTAGCAAGTCAAGGTTTTCTAGTAGCAATATCCTTGTTCCATAAATACGTACCCTCGTAGGTCTTAGCTTAGTGGATCCACTAGATAGCTATTATGTATGTAGGTCCTACTTTGGCAAGTAGTACCCTCTCTTTTCGGTTTGGGAGTAGAACACCGGATTCCATGTAGTTCACATGGTCTCTGTCGGTTATGGAAATGCCTCCCGAAAGTTAAGAAATGAACTAAGATAAGAATATGAACTCTAGTCATGGTTTCTTGAAGAGTTACTTATTGTAGGTAGGACTATGAACCCTACTTATGCATTGCATAAGTGGACTCTAAGAGAGGTTATGATTAGGCTCTTTATGTAATGAAGACTATGGCGTATGTATGTTAATATGAAAGCATGTTAAAGTTGACTTTACTTATGTCAAGACATGAAGTATGATTATGCATGTGAATTACACTTGTGACTTCTTAATGGGTTTGCTTAATATATGTGAGGGTATGGGACTCCATGTGTACATTGCACAAGTGAGCTTGTGAAGGGGTTGTGAGGGTGGTTTACCTATGATATGAACTAAATGGGTTATGACTAATGATGTAGTAAATGAATGAGTCCTTATATGATGTTATGAAGTATGTTGGTCT
>JAJOOS010016220.1:0-18841 GCA_029582725.1 Solanum chiquidenum
TTCAGAAAAAAATAAAAAATAAAAAATTTCTTATTTTATTATCATTATTTTTATCGTTATATAAATATAAATAAATGATGGATATACTATGATCTTATCTATATGACATATATTATCTATTGAAAGGGTACATAAAGTTATTTTATTTTAATTGATAAAATGAGATTAAGAAGAAAAAAACATTTCCTACATTTTATTTGTTAAAGTTATTTTAGAAGAAAGAAAACAAGAATAGTGTTCTTTAATAATATTTTAATTAGGAAGAAGATGTGTTTTATAAGAAAAAATAGAATATATTTATTCTGAAAAGGGCATTTTTGACCCATTTTATAACTATAGGGGCATTTTTGGACCAAAATATTGACTGCAAGGGCATTTTTGAGCCAAAGTACTAACGGTAAGGGCATTTTTGAGCCAAACTATAAACGGAGGGCATTTTTGAGCCAAACTATAAACGGAGGGCATTTTTGTTCATTTCATATAGTTTAAGGGCATTTTTGACCCTTTTATAAAAAAATCTTATTCACCTCATTTTATATAGGGGCGGAGGCACAAGTTAGGGCATCCAATTGGACATTCTTCGTCGGAAAAAAAGAAACCGTATATACAAGTAAAATGATACAGTAAGTGATTAAATAACATATTTTAGACACTTTTGACATAGTAAGTTGTTGTAGCTAAGTGGTTTTAGACCCCTTTAATGGATTTTAGACACCTTGAATGAAGTAGTGCTCTCTAATATCTCAAATCAAATATAAAATTAAGTCAATCTCAAAATTTTATTTCAAAATTATTATACGCTAGTACTCGTGTGTTAGAATCTCACTAGCATCCCACCATTTTAGTAAAAAAAAATTACTTCAAAATTTATTAATATCTCAAATCAAATATAAAATTAAGTCAATCTCAAATTTTATTTCAAAATTATTATACGCTAGTACTCGCGTGTTAGAATCTCACTAGCATCCCACCATTTTAGTAAAAAAAAATACTTTAAAATTTATTAATATCTCAAATCAAATATAAAATTAAGTCAATCTCAAATTTTATTTCAAAATTATTTTACGCTAATACTCGCGTGTTCGAATCTCACTAGCATCCCACCATTTTAATAAAATAAAATTACTTTAAAATTTATTAATATCTTAAATTAAATATAAAATTAAGTCAATCTTAAATTTTATTTCAAAATTATTATGAGAAACTTTATACAGTTTTTAGCCAGTGAAAAATACACCCAAAGATGACTTGATTCCTTAGCCTCATCCCCCCTCTACCCCCACCCTCAAAAAAAAAATCCACCACCTTAAAGTACTACCCTTCAAGTATCTCTCTTTTTGAGGTTTTGTCAAGCCTTCAACCCCAGAAAAACTTGCCATCAAGCAAAACTATATTGACAAACACAAAAAAAGTTCTCTTCTTGAGAGTGTTCATTCTTGAAACTACCAAAAAAAAAACCCCATCTTTCTCATTCAGTCTTCTTCTTCAACCTGAGAAAAAACTTCTCTTTGAGCAAACCACAAACACCCTTTTTCTTCTTTCAAACATATATAGTTCTCTGCTTTGGTGTTTTCTTTCTTGAAAAAAAAATAATCTCTTGTCTTTACCTTTTTCTTCTTTCAAACATGTATGCATAGAAAGTCCTCTTCTTTGGTGTTTTCAATCTTGAAATTTATTTAAAAAGCTCTTGTCTTTCCCCTTCTTTTTCTTAAATTCAAACACCCTTTTCTTCTTTCAAACATATAACATAAGAAGTTTTCTTCTTTGGTCTTGAAAAAACAAAAAAAGTTGTCTTTTTATTTTAGTGTATAGTATGTGCAAGAAAATGATGCATTATAAGAGATATCAGCACTGGAATAGGAAAGGGGATGTTTTTGTGGTTTGTGTAGATGAAGAAACTACCCCTATTGGTTTAGTGTGTGGAAACTCTGGTTACAATTACAAAAGAACTAAACCAAAACTTTTTTACCTTCTTTTTCTTTGTTTAATCTCTTTTAGCTTTTTTTTAGCTCCACAGTTGTTCAGTTCTCATCATAAATTTTCTCTCTTGTGTAAGCTGCTCTCTATTTTTCTTATCTTTTTGTTTTTTTGGGGTTTCAATTTTTTCTGATTTTGTTCTTTTTTTGCATGTGTGCAGATTCATTTAGTTCTGAAGAAGGAGGACTTATTTCTAAATCAGATTTTAATGCTTGTTCCTCTGTCTCTAATGGTTAGTTCTAAGTGTTTTACTTGTTACTTATTTTTTTTATGTTCTGTTGAAAATGATCCTATATCCATCTATGGTGACATATTGGGAGGGGGTGGGGTGGGGGATGAACTCTATTTTTGGATTTTATCTTGTATTATGATCATGTGATGGTTGTGGAGTAATATATGGATAGACACTTTAACTTGGTCACAATTCACAACTAAACACTCCGACTTTGAGTATGCAAATCTAGACACCGACGAGTTAGAGTGTTCAGTTGCCAGTTGAGACCAAGTAGAGGTGCCTATTGCCTAGATGCGCACCTCTCAAAGTTGGAGTGCTTACTTGCCAATTAAGGCCAAATTTGAGTGTCCGCGTATGTATTATGCCATAAATGTTTGTAGTAGGGGATGAATGAGTTTCTTGTGTTGGTATTATAGACTTTTGCTTGTTAAGGTTTTTGGTTTTAGTGTAACAGTAAAATATATCAACATGGTTCTATATCTTCCCAATTTTTGATAGATCCTTTGGTTGAATTGCAGGGTCAATTTGCTGTGAAAGAAGCAGTATCCGCTCCGATGTATGCGTGATGAAAGGGGATGTTAGGACGGATTCTGCTTCCTCTAGAATTACCCTCTACAGAAACAATGGTCATGAGAATGGTGAGGTGCTTCGGCATGAGAAGATTAGGCCATATACTCGGAAATGGGAAAAAAATGTGATGGACACCGTCGATGAGTTAGACCTTGTTGTGAAGGGAGAGCATTCAAGGATTCATCAAAAGTGTGATGTTAAACATGATGTGCCGGCTGTGTTTTTCTCTACTGGAGGTTACACCGGTAATCTTTACCATGAGTTTAATGACGGACTTTTGCCCCTTTACATCACTTCTCAGCAGTTCAACAAGAAGGTTGTGTTTGTAATCCTTGAGTACCATGCTTGGTGGATAATGAAGTACGAGAACGTCCTGTCTCACCTCACTGAGTATCCTATTATAGATTTTAGTGGAGATAAGAGGACTCATTGCTTCCCTAAAGCCATCGTTGGTTTAAGAATCCATGATGAGCTAACTGTTAATTCTTCATTGATGGGTAATGATAAGACCATTAGAGACTTTAGAGATATTCTAGACCGAGCCTATTGGCCTCGGATTAGAAGTTTGATCCAAGATGAGAAACGTGAAGCTCGAATGAACATGGAAAAACATGTTTTGTTACCCTCATCTGAGACAAAGATGATGGCGACGGAAGAAAAACAGGATTTGAAGAAACCTAAAGTGGTTATAATAGCTAGAAATGATTCTAGAGCTATAATGAACGAAGATTCTTTGGTTAAGCTGATCGAAGATGTTGGATTTCAGGTGGAAGTTTTGAGGCCACAACGAACAACAGAGCTTGCTAGTATCTACCGAGTCCTTAATTCAAGTGATGTTATGATAGGAGTTCATGGTGCTGCCATGACACATTTCCTCTTCATGAGGCCTGGTTCTGTTTTCATCCAAATCATTCCACTTGGAACAGATTGGGCAGCAGGTACTTATTACGGAGAACCAGCAGTGAAACTAGGCCTCAAGTACATTGGATACAAAATTCTTCCGAAAGAGAGCTCATTGTATGATGAATATGACAAGAATGATCCCGTCCTGACTGACCCTAACAGCGTGAACGATAGAGGATGGGAATTCACGAAAAAGATCTACCTTGATCGACAAAATGTTAGGTTGAATCTTGGAAGGTTCCGTAAAAGATTGCTTCGAGCCTATTATCATTCTGTCGCCAATGAAAGCTTGCGTTTTCGTCATCAAAGTCAGTAACTTTTACCTTATTTTGTGGTTCATTAAACATATTTAGTCTCAATTGTGAGAGTTCTTAGAGTTGTACATCATGATAATTCAGAATAAATGAAATGTAACATTAATTCCTGTATAGATTTGTTGAAATGCCTTTTGTGTACATTGTATATACTTTTTTTTGCCAATTTTGCTGGCATGACATTTATGTCCTTGAGCATGTTCACTAGCTTTTCTTTTTCTTGTGTAACCATCCCGTATTCGAAACTCACTGGCCTAACTTATCTTGATTCATTGGAGGATTTACCCCGTATAAGGTTCTATACCATATGAAATGACAACTCAGTGCACAAAGTATCTTGTTATCTAGGCTCCAAGGAAGGGCCGCAGCTAAGGGGGTCTAGATGTCTAGCATAAGCAGTCTTATCTTGACATAAGCATCAATAGTTTATTCCGCGACTCAAACTCTCTACCCATGAGTATGTCTACTAAATCACAACAAGATTCCCACACATCTAGGATCTGCCCTTTTGACTTGTCCATATGCATATGATTGTTTTTCTGTTCTCATTAGATCATCTTTTTGTTATTATATTAATTTTCTCTGCAAAATACTAGTCCTAGCTAGGTCTAATTTAATTAATTATATACTGTCTAATACATTATACATTTTCTTAATTAATGATACTTAGCTTAGTCCATCTTCACTTCACTTCTGATTTTCATTTGTTTTGTTAGTCAACACTGTAAATTCTGCAGCATGTTTATTAAAATGTTCCTCCTCATTTGTGTTTCTATCTTTTATATACAAATTGATATTTGACGTTGATTCTAAAATTAGTGACTTTAAATTTTGGTTCGTTAAAGATTATAACACTAGCTAGTTGATTTCCTTTTATTGGACTAAAATCTCAACGGCTATGTCAAACCTGGATGCTCAACTACAACTACTCGAATTGCTACCTTTCTAAAGTTGGGTGCTCGATCAATATTTTTTGTATGTTATTACTCCTTCCGTCCCATTTTATGTGACACCATTTCTTCTTTGGTCAGTCCCAAAAAGAATATCACGTAAGTATTTAAAGGTACAATTCTTATTTTACCCTTGTTGGTCCCACTTAATCTTAAAGATAGTACTCCAATACATTTATGAGGAGAGAAAAAAATGAATCTACTTTTTAATATGACTGTTTTTTGAAGGGGCAATTTGGTAAATATTTCAAAGTCTTCATTTATTTCTTAAACTCCGTGCCCGGTCAAATGTTGTCACATAAAATGGGACGGAGGGAGTACTAGTTTCGATATAAAAATTAGTGTTTGGGTAAAATATGATAGGTGTTTGAGCTTCGAGTAGCCTTACTATACATCTATCATTGCTTGATGGACAAAGTTATCTTGTATTGTATTGATCAGAGATAACATTGTATCAACTGGTGGAATAATCGAGGTATGCACAATTGACTCGAACATCATTATTATAATATCTAGAATAAACATCTACAATGTAACTTAATGTTATTTTGTCTTAGATCTAGATAATCAAAGATCAAGCAAGCAGATACAATCAAAGAGCATCCCACTTTCTTTGTCGTAAGACAATTTTTAACTACTTCACATACACTATTTGTGTTGCTAGGAAGTTCTAGGTATTTGGTGGATCGAATCAGTCAGGTATACACATTGACCCGATACTACCATCTAAAAAAGAAGAGGAGATTGACAATTCTCCATCTACATTAATGCACAAGTAAAGTCAAAGATCTTGTAATATCTTCATATTTGAGTCTAAAGTAAAATGGTAAGTATATATTTCTTTATTGGCACTCAAAGACCACTAATCTACCATTTAATTTAACTACACTATTCACTAGTCAAATAATATGATTACATTATCTAAATCACTTATACCTAATTCAACTTACAACCTTATTATTATATGTTGGTGAGTGTTAATGGCACGTGACTTCGGGCGAATGTAATTTTAGTGTTATAGTTAAACTTAGGGGTGTCAAACGGGTGGGTTGACTTGAAATTGGAGATATTAAAAGGGAAAATTGTATGATATAACAAACTATTAATTCAAATTAAATGTTATAGACATAGTTTATTTTATTTGTAATTCGCAGCAAACATCCCTTTTTTTTTTTGCCATCTGATTCGGTATACAATTACCCATTTTCGGTATACAATTACCCATTCGGTATACAAATGTATAAAATGCGTTTGTGTTTGTATAAAGCGAGAGAAAAATGTATATACAAATACAAATACATATATTTTCATCTTATACATTTATAATTATACAAATACAGATCTTATTATACAAATTACAAAGTATAAATGAATTTATACAAAACTGAACAATTTGTATAAAATTGGATGTTTGTAGCGAATTATACAAATCAAAAGCTCCATAGCAAACATAAAATTTGCTATGGAGCGCAATTATGCAAACTATAGCTATAACATACAAATATGATTTTTATGTTTGCTATATGTGAAAGTTGCTCATTTTAAAATGGGTTGAAATAGACATTGAGTTGGGTCTTTACCCACCCAAGTTTACTTTGGGCTCAAATGGGTTGGGCTTAAAATGGGTTGGATCTTGACCCGCTTAATCTCAATAATTTTAGAGTAAATTTCGCATATAGACACAAGAATAAACTTAATTAGGCTCCTTAGGTATAATTTACATATTTACATGCTCTAGCTACAATTTTAATGGTTATAGGCAAGCGTATTTGTATAATTCGCTATTATTTGGTATTTTTATACAAAACGAAAATTCAAACTTTTTAAAAGATAATGACGGTAATTTCGATTGAGAAAAGGTAAACAATCCCTTAATTCATGGAATAGTATCTCTTTAGACTTTCATACCAAATATGACTTTCCTTCCTTCCGTAAATGTATAAATTGATTTCTATTTGTTATTGTATAAATTAATATTGATTGATCAATTCATTGATGACTGTAGTTTATGTGGAATTAGTGTTTGTATAAATTAGTTATTTTTGTACATAATTGTATAAACAGATTCTTCAAAGGTGGTTTGTATTGGTATATTTTGTATATGTATAAGTCTATTTTATTTTTGGTGGAATTAGTGTTTGTATATGTATAATTGATTGGTGACTGTAGTTTATGTGGAATTCGAGTCGGTATAAATTAGCTATTTACATTTGTAATTGTATAAAACGAGTAGTGACACTGACAACTAATTTATATTTGTATATTTTGTATACGTATAATTCACTACAAACATCCAATTTTATACTGAAATTTTGAGAGGGAAGAACTGAAATTTTCAAATTATGAAATCAATTTGTGTTGAGGGATTTAAGGAGAAAATAAGGTAAATGCTTATGAAGAAAGAGAAGGAATCATTTGTATATATGGAAAGAGACAGCTATGCGCTTATACAAACAGAAAAGGTAAGCAACGTAATTATATCTAAGAATTGATGGCGAGTGGTAATTAAAATAAACTCTAGCTATAATGACTAATTAACTAGTATACGTTTGCTTATCCGTATAATTTTCTCATAATTTTTTAATAATAAACTTATAATATAAACTTATGAACTCAAAGTTCTTATACCATGATTAAAAATAGGGAAACTTTCACAAATAACCATTATAATAAATTTAATTATGCTCCATAGCTATAGTTTGCATATTTACGGGTTGTAGCTATAGTTTAAGCTGCCTCATTTGTATAATTCGCAGATTTGTATAATTTGCAGGTTTGTATAATTCGCGGGTACATTTGTATAATTCAGTTATTTTTGTATAAACTCAAAATAACGAATTTATACAATTACAAACATCAGAAGTGCAAATAGTTATACAAATTATATTATACAAATGCGCGAATTATACAAAACTAAAAAGCCGAGTTGTATAATTATAGCTAAAAGTAAGCTGTGAATTATAATTAAGATAAACTATAGCTATATTAAGTAATTAACTAGTATATATTTGCTTATACGCGTAATTTTCCCTTAAAAATATACCTCACAAATCTCATTCATCGATGATGATAATGTATAACCTGAAAATTACACAATATGTCTATTTTCAATTGGTCGAACTTTATTCTATACAAAAGAACAATAAAAACAAGTCAAAGTTGAAAGATAAATGAAATATTTTTTATTTCCACAAAAGATAATATCAAAATATACATAAAATGTGCATGTAAAAATGGATCATAAATGTAATTCGTCCAATTCAAAACCATCATTTTGTACCAAATTAAAAAACGATATTATTGATATAGCCCATTTGTCAATTTAACATTCTAATAATATAAACTACTAACCAAATAACACCTCAACTAAGTAGGAATGTGTGATGTGTCCCTTGAAAACAAAAATGTTTTATCCAAACGAAGTTGGGATAAGATACAAGTATTCTCTAGATTATGAACGAAATTTCAGAAACACACAATAACTAAACAAGGTGCTATTACTCTGAACCCATTTTTTTTAAAATTTTTATATATATATTTTTTGGCTTACATGACATCCAAACATCTCTCACGCGCCTTAACTACGTGGAGTTACAATATGCCACATAAGCCAAAATATGTATAAAATTAAAAAAAACATAATCAAAATAATAAAATCTTAGTTTAGTTAAGATATGTCTCTAATATGATTTCATGTGCCTTATCTAGAGAAGTTTAAACTAATGGTGAATAGTGCAAAGTTCAAGGGCCGCTCTAGCAATATCAGTTTTTAAAAAAATAATAAAAAAGGAAGTTCAAGCGTCTTTCAGTTTTTGAAAAATGGCGGCCAAACAAAGGCAGAAATTGACGGCGATGGCGACGGCGACGATGGATGTAATCGGAGAAGACCTTCTGCACAACATTCTGTCTCGGTTATCAGCAGAATCATGTGCATCAGCAGCATGTGTGAGCCGTAGTTGGAATCTCATCATTAATCGCCTTCTCACAATTCCAAATCTTTCATCTGCTCTTTCCTGCCATCCTTGTCTTCAGGTATAAGCTTCATCCTAATTTTTTGTTTCCTTTGGCTTAACCATTTTGTTGATCTAAGTAGAAACTTGTTAAAAGCCCTAATTTATGGGACACATTTTCCTTTTTAGTTTGTCCATACCTTTTTATATTTTAAATAATCTAACTTAAAACTTTCTGTTGTATTTTAATGAGATGATACATAGTCAGAAGCGAGACTCGAGAGAAAAATTCCCTTGTCAATGCCTTCTCAATCAAGCTCGGGCTTTTGACTAACCTATGTGATTTGCGAGCTATTGTGTAGAAACAGATTTATCGGGTGTGCACCCAAATAGTAGGTGCTATGGGTTTCAATGCTCAATACTTAAGCACAAGAAAGGAAGACAAACTTTTGAAACTTGTGGTTTAAAACAACTTGCAGATATTTTATTTTATCAAGGGGGGAAATGATAAGTTTAAAAGTATATTCTTCTTAAGACAGACTAACAAGGAAAATGTGCTCCATAAATTGGAACAAAAGGACTATTAATTACAAGAATTACACCCTCCTCACCATCTTATATGGAAGTCTTTGACGGGACATGGAGCTTAAGAAGAAAAGAAAGAAAACTTTTGAAACTTGTGGACTAAAACAATCATAAATATGTGTGTGAATATAAATCATCTTATTATGGGTAAAATGAGAAATTTAAAGTTAAATTGTTTCTAAATAAGAAAGTATCGTAGCTCTCAGAGCTTTGATCTAGTAGTAAGAGTGCAATGTGTGCTGTGTGGGTTAGATGCACATCACATGTTCAAACTATGAAAACGTATGATATCTAAGTGGAGAAGGCTAGACGGACAGCCACAGGCCCGTGTCCAATTTTTAAGCAGGAGAAGGCTAGAGGGGCAGCCGGCAGGCCCATGGTCCAACTTTTTTGAAAAAATACCAATCAAAAATAAGTATGGCATTCTTTTCTAGACAAACTAAAAAAGAAAGTATGTCACATATAATTGAGACGCCTCTAAAGGAAAAATGAAAAGTTTAAAGTTATCTTATTATAAATTAGAATGATGTCATTCCTTTTGAGACATACTATTGCAAAAGAAAGAAGAAAAGATTATCAAATAAGTTGGGTACATATGGAGTACTAACTATAAAAATTACTCGCTCTGTTCTAATTTAAGAAAGAAAGATAGTCTTTTTAGAAGAATTATTTTGAAAAATTGAAGAAATGAGCGATTGAATACACACAAAAAGTAAGATGAATTGACCTTTGTATTCCAAACCTCGCCATTCTTTTTGGGACTTGAAGAGAGGTATATATTTTAAGAATTTGAACTTTGATAGTCAACACAAGATGAGAAGTGATGAACCGAATACAATATTTGATAAAAAATTACTGTAGTTTGTTGAAAACTTCTTGAAAGAACTATTTTGGGACAATGGGAGTATCTTGTTTAGCTTATTACAAGAGTTTATTGGGTTGAAAATGAATTTTTGGTGCAGGGTGCTGTGGATGAGGCTGTTGACAAGGTTTTAGCTAGGCCGATTCGGCCCCAGTTTGTAATTGCTTCCATTGGTCCTTCTTTTGACTTGGAGGAAGCTCAGTGTCTCGTATGTGATCTTCTCTTTCTCTCTCTCTCTCTTTATTTGACATTTATGTGTTCTAGAAATTGTGGCATACTCAATGAATATGTTTGTTAAATGGTCTGCATCAATATATTCAAAACGAAATCAAATTAACATCTTACTTTTTATTTTAAGTTGTCTAAAATAAGTCTCCTCGTTTTCTTATAATTCTTAATACTTTTTAACTCAGAGTTTTAAGATTATAATTTGAGATTTGCATTATATTATTAGTGATAACAAGAGAAAATGTTGCAAAGTAAATGGCTGAAATGTTTGTTTGAAAGGAAAAATTTCACAGTGAAGTGTAAATTTGAATAACCTTGAACTCTTAGAAGTTATGGAAATTGTTTAGGATAATATTATTATAGAATGGAGTAACGTGGTCAATGAGGATTCATATAGCCAACACCAACTTGTTTGAGATTGAGGCATAGTTGTTGTTGTACAAAATTAAAAACAGTGTCATATAAATTGAGATCGAGAGTGTATTACCCTATTATATAAAAGAATAATTTAGGATCTCAGTTTTGTTCTAAACAATATTTAAATTGTTCAAATATCAACTTGGACCCGCGTTTAATTCAGCATAATTACTTGAAATCTTATCTTAATAGCTCTTCTGAAACAAATTAGATGCCTAACGGGTTGAGTATGAGCTGACGTGCAAAAGATTAGGAAAGTGAAGTGTAGTCAAAGATCAGTTTAGCCCTATAATTATGTTAATTGTAGAATTGTTGGTAATTTTTTGGACTTAAGATCTATAATCATCAAGTAGTTACATAGTGTCTGACAGCGCTATTTAAGTTTGTTAGAGCATTGTATCTATAGTGAATAATCTAATGAACATTTTACCTAGTTTTTTAGCATTGATATCGTGTGATTCATATAAAACATCTTTTTTAGGCACAAGCAAGCCTATATCGATCTATGCGAACTAATTAATATATTGAGACAATCAGTATGAAGATTACAAAGTTAAAATACACGAAACAATCAGAATGAAAAGGGTCCCGTTTTGTTTTTTTCAATTGAAATGATATACTTTGTAAAACTAGAGATATTAATAAAATCATCCATTCGAAGTATGAATTGTCACACATTGGAATAAGCTATATGTGCTGCTTATGGTGGATATATTGTTCTGCAGATTAGTGATAGATTCAGTAGCGACATTCCAATAATCACTTCGATATCCTGTGGAATTTTTGGGCAAGACGCTAACACTAATGAGTTTGAAGAGGTAAATCTAGTGGTTATAGACTAGAATCTTCTTGGGATTGCATTCTGAATTCAACCAACAAGAATTGAAGTGGAGAAAATGATGTTTTTCCAGGTTCAGTGGGACACATGGGAAGACAACAAGGCTCATGAGGATCTTCGTAATGAGGACGAGGGTGTTTTAGTGACTGTTGGTTTCTTGCCAGGATTAACAGTTGATTTAATCCCATTAAAAAAAACTCGGGTAATCCTGTACTCCAATACAACCCCTAACATTTATACAAATATGTCTGCCTTATTGAGAGAAATCTGAACTTCCACTTTTTAACTTTATTTTCATTTCGAATTTATGAAGTTCCTACTTGGAACTTTGAAGGATATGAATAGTTCATATCTAGTAGAAAATTTGTTCTAACTTGATTTAAAATGGGCTACACTAACTTGGGGAGAACAAATTTCAGGGTCTCATGACTGAGAATTTCGTACGCAGTATCAGGGAACGCTCGTTTTCTCGTTCTGGATCATCACCAATGGGAATTTTGTTATTTTCTGTAAGTCTTAAGTCTCTTGAGACCTTTCATTTTGTTATTTCTTGCCCCCTGTGGCAAAGCAGTTTATTCCCTCCTTGTAAAAGTGGTGATGCCATATTTTCCTTAAATTGTGGATGAAGGGGATAAAGTTAAACCTCATGCAATTCAGATTCTGTCGTCTGGACTTATTAATTTGGATTTTAGAGTGGGACAGGTTAAAAAGTTGTATTGAAGTTTGTGACCAACTCGTCTAAGAGAAAATACACTTTTATTTATTTAATTTTGTTTTCAACACCTCCCTTCACGTGCATGCCAGATTTTTTTAAATGGGTCAAGCATGGTGATATTCTTTTTGTTATTGAGTGGCGGTGAGACTCGAACCTGAGATCTATGCCTGCTCTAATACCATATTGAAGTGTGTGATCAATTCATCTAAAAGTTTAAGCTGTTAGTGGGAACATGCTTTTATTTATTTAATTTTGTGTTTGAAAAGCTGAATGAACTTTGAGGGACACTTGAAATTTATGCTTTTCAATATCTAGGAACAGCCTTCTTTTTCTTACTTAAAATGTAATGAAAATCATTTGAATGTTGTTCTAGGATGAGGACATTGACATCAAACCGGTCCTTGCAAAGTTGGGTGAGTGAGCTTCATAGTTCTCATTTATGCAAAACTTCATTTGTTTCCATATACTTTTATGAATGCTGATTTCTCTTCTTACTTCATTCTGTGAGAAAGAAATTATATGTTCAGTGCCCCATTTCGTGTTTGTAGATTATGCTTTTTCCAGTGAGACCGCCATTGTGGGTGACGCGGGTTCTGAGTTTGTATACCAAGATGGAGCAGCAATTAGCCTTTCTAATAGCAGAGTGTCCAGTTCAGCTGCTGTTGCTCTTTTGTTTTCAAGGGATACAGGCAAGCCTCCTGGTATGGAATTCTTCTTGACTGGAACTTTCCGCTTTCAAATCATGATTCTGTTTGTTCATTAACAAGAGCACAGTTTTATAAGGCATTTGGGTCGGAGAGAAACTTGCTAGTCTGATATAGTGGGGTGTGATTAATATTTGGCGCACATCTTCAATATCAACTAAGTTATGAAGTTGTCTATACTCCCCAAATTTTGTTCTTGAAATTTCACAAACTCAACTTTTGATCAGCTAACATACATGAAAATCCGAAGTCTGTCGACTTCCTTGTGGAATAATATGAACTTACCAATTTGAGTACAACTCAATCATTAGCTAGTTCTATTCCTCAACTTAATAATTAAATAGAAACAGAGATACTGAAATAGGAAGGAAGAAAACATAATCAATTGATCTTTTTTTGAGAAAGGTAACAATATTATATATTTGTAGCACAAAGGCTTTTCTACGCCATCTTTACAGATTACAAAAACCCACAAGTCATAGCTTTCTCCTAGCGCCTACAACAAGAGTTCTGTGATGTCTAGCTTTGAATCAACATCCTTAACAAAATCTTGATCATTGCTGGTTATAACGATATCGTCAACATAAACCACTAAATAAATACACATAATTGGAGCATAGTGCCGATAAAACACCGCCAATCATGTCAATCGTCAACATAAACCACCAAATATATAGCTTGAGCGCTGTGTAGTGCATTTGACCCGTATTTGTCTGAATAACTTCGGTAAGTGCTATCTGATGTGGTATCTACTAAATGAAATTTCATTCTCTGTGAACTTTGTAGTTATGCATGATCTTTTTGGTTCATATCCTTAATATTTTTTAAATTGTCAGTTTTTGTTAAAGTTATGTCGTGCATTTTTGCACTTATATCAGTAAATATATTGATGATTTGATTTCTTGTCTTCTACTTAATATTTTTGTATATGTAGGTTATTAGCATATCATATTTCCAAGGTATTTATTGAGAAAATCATTTTCTGGAACCCTATAAACAGGTGTTGGGGAAACTCAGTTTCATGTAATGTTATCCACTGGCGTTTCACCAATTGGGCCTAAATACAAAGCTGTTTATGTTAAAGCAGTATCTCATGACAATTCTACTCGGCTCATGGCAACAACAGAAGAAATTGACTTTAATATGGATGGTGAGACTATTTTAGATCCGATTTATGATGAGGTAAGGTAGTACATCTTCTGAAGTGAATTGGTTTTAATGTTTAAGCACCAAAGTTTAAGTAGCTAGTTTCTGAAGGAAGTAATTACAGCTGGTTTGTTTAGAAAGGCAACTACCAAAATTACTTGCAAGATTTTGTGGTGTAACTAGTCTCGTTGTCTTTTTCCTTTGATTCCTTCCATCATAATGAATCCTTTTAAGTTCAGTGATGTGTGGATTTATCAAATGTCAGAACTCTGTTGCTCTTGCCTCACTTAGAAGGGAAGAACATACAATGGGTTTAACGAGATGCATTATAGCAGATTGGACATATTTGGATGATTAGAGTTGATCATGCTATCTGACTGATTTTCAAATTCTATTGGTAACTCGGAAAAAAAATCTGACCATTTCAAATTAAGGTTATAAAAGACTTTATAGAAGAATGTTCACGATTGATCTTTGTCGCATGTACAGTTACACAAGGTATAGTATCATAAGAAACAGTAATAAAACCACTTTTGTTAAACTATGTTATTTTTTTTAATCCTTAATGGTTTAATAATCTGCTATATAGAGCGTAATCTGAAAGTGAAGGTTTCTTGTGAGTTGAAGATGTCTTTTACAAAATCGTTACTTATTTAGAACTTAGAAGCTGTCTTATTGATGAAATTTCCCTTCTAGTATACAAACACATGAACATAATTCACTCCTCTTTGACTTCATTTTTCTTTTCTACGGTTTGATTTCATCAGTTGGGAGATCATACCCATTCTCGAACTCTCTATGTTGGAGTTACAAAGATGAGGAAATGCACTTCTCGGCATGTGGACACAAACTGGATATTTATGCGTGAATTCCAAATGGTTTTAAGGTAATTAATGCACCATTGAGCTTGATTATCCTTATAGCCTTCACGTATGATGTTTGAATGTTCTACGATGTTTCATTCTGCTCTCCAGTTTATTACATTTTCTATCCCGAGGTGTTTGATTTGTAAAAGCATGCAGATAGAAGGATTATTCTCTAGGAAGTTTTGATGGTTCATGGAGACAATAGGGAGTCCTCCTCAACTGAGTTTGTTTCTGCAAACATGGAAAAACATTTTCAATTGTATAACTACTGTTGTTTCTTTTACTTGAGCTATCTTTATTAATTTTACTGTCAGTACTTCTCTTTTCTACATGTATTTGTCGATTTTTTTTTTGTTTTTGAAAATGCTTTTATTAAACCGAGGGTCTATCGGAAACAACCTTTCTCTCTCCCACAAGGTAGGGTAAGGTTTGCATACACCCCATTCCTACCAAAACCTTTGTGGGATCACAGTGAGCATATTGGTTGTCGTAGTTGAAACTGCTTCTCTTTACAACCATTTATGCCTTTCCTCTTCCTCTCTCTCTTTACTTCTGTAACTAATCGTACGAATTTGCAGAGGTGATTACGAGTATCTCTATGTCCATGGTGATGGTATCAAAAGTTACGACTCCTTCCAGTTTTACCATGCAAATTCTGATTTGGCGCGTGCTTCTTGCAACAATGTTTCAAACAAGATGAAACTTCTGAAGCAGGATCTAAACCACCTAACTGATGATCATTGTAATAGCAATGGAAGCATAGGTATGCATAAGAAGTCTGTTTTTGGTGGTATGATGTTTGCTTGCTATGGTCGTGGCAAGTTATATTTCGGTGAAGCTAATGTAGATGCCTCACCTTTCTTGGAGAACTTCCCTGGGATTACCTTCTCAGGAACCTATTGTAATGGAGAAATTGCACATGGAGATTTTAGCTTATACGAAAACGGGTCTAAAGAACATAGCTCTACACGTTGCAGTTTGCACGAATTCAGCACCGTCTACCTGGTTATGTCGTATACTCCCCCTGCATTGCCACAACTTTAGAGATTTAACTGGTATTGCCTTTGACAATTTGGTGAACTGGTGGGTAATGGCAAAAGTTTTTTTGCTGGTTTGAAAAGTATATTGCTCTGTACATTTTGGTGTTGGAATTTGGTGGTAAGAGGGCAAATGTCTCATGTACATACTTCAAAAGCAATTCTACATTATTTTACTATTGTTTTTGAGCTGTTAATTTAGTTATTTAAAAGGGAAGTGTCGAAAACACACTTAAACGAGTTTCATACTTAAACAATCACTTATTAGTTTGAGAAATATGCCTCATTGATGTGTAATACACTCTCCTTTATTTAAAAAAAGCCTCGTACCTAGATAAAAATTAAATAAACTATTAATTTCTCTTTATTAGCTCTAGACGGATCCACTTCAATTTGAGATTCATCTACTTTAATGACTTCTTCTAAAGTGATTATCTCCGAAAAAAATATTGCACAAGTGTCCTTACTCCATTGAGTCAATATTTTCTTCACCTTTTTCAATGTATGATGAAATAAACTAAACAACTCCCCTTCAAAATTAGCATGCCAATGTTCTTTTATCACCTTCATGAAAGACTTCTCGCTCAACCAAATATTTAGTAATTTAAAGGGCTTAGAGCCCGTTTGACTTCTGAAAGTGTTTAGCAAATATAAAAAATAAGTTACAAAGTGTTTGGCAAGGTAAAAAATGACTTAAAATAAGTTAGAATTCAGTTTGACTTTTTATTTTTAACTTAAAAGCTATTTTTTTAAGCCAATCCAAACGGGCTCTTAATCACATTCTCTTTATTTGTTTTGAAAGTGATTACTAAAGAAGTATGATCCGACTCATTTCTCACTACATGTTCCATATCAAGAATCAGAAAAATAGTTATCAATCTATCATTCTGCTATTCGACCATGTGTACTTGCTACCCTGGAATTTTTTTTTATCTTTCAGATTACACACATTAAGACAATGATTAAAATCTCTAACCTCCACCTCTGTTACTGGCCTTCCCCCCAATTTTTCCTCATTAGTACTGATAACATAAAATTCCATGATTGCAATCTTTCACTTTGTGTACATTTAACATACACTAGTGATATCATCACTTCAATGCATAATGCTTGATTTTGGAGTTTGAAATTTATCATTTTCTCTTCATCCCTTACTATTTCATACAAATTTTACAATTTGTGTCTGCCTTTGCATACTTCACCCCCAACTTCCTTCTAATCTCCTCTAGTTGTTGACTATCTTCAAAAGATTCCATAAATCTCGTCATAGAAAATTGGTATCTTTTATGCATATTTATCAGTCTAGTAAACATGTTTTGAGTGTTTGCCAACCTGATATTCCATATTAAGGTTCTCATAGACAAACTTGATTGTCTTGATGATTCTTGAATAGTAGTGATTTTTTCTCCTCCTTGTTTCTTTTGCTTGACATGAGTCTCCTTTATTTTGTCTATTTGTTCAAGCGGTAAATCTCCTTCTCTGGTCACCTTTTGAACTGTTTTGTGAGAAATCATGTTTGTACTTCTTCATGACTGTCATGTTGTACAACCAACTCTTTTATTATTAACTTTCGCTACCACTAAGGCTTTCTCTATATTATCCTCCTCCTTCTATATTTGCATCTTCTTCACTTGAATTATGTTGTGATGATAACTATACTTTCCTCTCCTGTTTTCTTTCTGCCTTATTGTCCTGACTCCTGTTGATCCCATTTGTATCAACTTGCTCCTCCCCTTCTTTTTGAATGGTCTCCTGTTGTATTTTACCAAAATTTTAGTTCACATATTCTTTTGTTGTTCCTTCAATATTTTGAACTTCCTCTTCCACTTTGTCCAACTCTTCCTCACCCTTCATTGCCTCGAAGGAATTCTCATCTTGAATGTCATATCTGTTGTCCATCTTGTATTCCTAAGGTACTTAGAACAAAACTTTCAAGAACTTGGTAAGACACAATTAAGTTTAAGAACATTTTCACAACTAGGAAATTCAAACTAGTAGAGAAACTAGAATCAGAAACAGATTAGAAAAAATATACGAAATATTTTTTTTCTTAAAGAAGAATTGTTGTGTTTAAAGAATCTCACTGATTCCAACACACTTTGCAGAAACACGAAGTTACCAAAGTTTAATGAGCCAGTGAAGAACAGAAGAACATAAATTAATTCACAAATCTAAAATCTGTAACACATACCAGAATCTGGAAAAACAAAAAGAAGATCAAGCCCACTGAATGCACAGTGTCCCCTTAAGGAAATTATTCTCCTCTAGTATCCGATGTTTGATTTGGAAAATGTCCTCCCATGATAGAATGATCTCAATCATCAGTGTATTGATACCCAAAACGCTGGTGTCAGCGAGCCACTCAACGACAGTAAATTACACTTAGAATACTAGATTTAGTAGTAGAAGAAGAAGTCCAGAAATTAGTTCTTTTAAAATGAGAGGAAATTCTTCAATTTATAGAAAACAAAGGGTAGTGTGAAAATGTTCTTATTGTGCCTTACCGGAAAGGTCACAAACCTTTGGAAAAGTCACAATCTTTCG
>JAJOOS010016221.1:0-25018 GCA_029582725.1 Solanum chiquidenum
TTCTCAGTTAACTATGGACAGTCAGATAACTAGCTTTGATTTATTTACACAGTCAAATATGAGAGCCAACAACAAGAACGTCATTTATTATGTTATAACTTATAAAATAAAAATTAATATACAAAAATTAGTTCTAAAAAATAAAATGTAGTTGTTCTCTTTACATGTTCATATGACATCTAAAAAGTTTAACGTGAAATACATGTGCAAACACATCGGGTAAGATGACAAGAAAAATACACAATAAATATTGTCTATAAGGTAATATTATTGAGATACGACGAAATACATGATTGAACCTCAACAAATTGAAATAACTATATGCATTTCACTAATAAAATTTTAAATTGACCATCTTCATAGGTTTGCGTGAATAAGAGATATATATGATTATCCACATTGAACATTCACAAAAAAATCTAAAATATTATTTTGTGCAAAGCTTATTATTCAAATCTTCGCTTAAATAAACAATACTATTTACTATAACATATATTTTCTGAATTGGTAATCACGTGCAACGCACGTGTAGAAAAACTAGTTATATTTAAAAGAGAAGCAGTATCCTCTCGAAGAGGACTTCGACGATAACCATTCCAACTACATCAGGTAACAATATCTAACTCTTCGTATTGTAAATATGGATAGATTATGCAGTTATTATTATTATTATTATTATTATTAATTTTGAATCGTTTGTTGAAAAAGAAAAAATAGAATTGGTTGTTGGGGTAATTTTTAATTAGTATATATGATTGAGTAGTGTTAGTCTTAGTAAGGTACTGATTGGTTGAAGAATTTAAAGGTGAATGGTGATTGGAAAGTTGAGACAATCATTAATGACCAGCAAATAGAGTCTTGTTTGCAATTGTTAATAAATTTGATTCTTTATGTCAAAATTAAATTGGGTTCATAATGTTGCTAGCCTGCCATTGGTTTCATAACCAGTGGTCTTATTTTTAATAATATAATTTTGTTGTGATATAATAAATCAAGATTTGATATATTGAGATAAGTAATTAAATATTAGGTGTATTATATTATAGATTACTATTAAAGTTGTGCTAATTGAAGGAGTTAAGACTTACCCTTAGGTTTGAACTTTAGGAAGTTGATTATAAAATTAGGTGAGTTTTTGGGTCTAGGCTAGACATAGAAAAATATGATGTCGATAGACTCGTTAACTTACAAATTATGCATATATACCTGATAGATTGGAAACGTTTGGAGGCATTGAGGAAAGGAAAAGTGTTGGAGAAGTAGCTTGCTTGACTTCGGTTCTTCGGTGGAGGTAGGTTATAGTTTATTCTATTTGATAGATAGACTCTTAATAGTGATTGATATGCATTGAGTGATTTTGTAAAGTTCTCTATGTACTTGATTTGTGGTTGTGTGGTTTGTGATTTGTCTGAAATCCTGAGACTGTGAAATTTATAATTTTCAACCTTCTCTATCGAAGTGATTCCTTGAATAAAGAAGGCTTGATGAAATATTGTTAATGCATTGAAAAGTGATAATAAATGATAAATTAACGATATTATTGGATCGGGTGTCACGTTCTGACACAGTATTATTGGATCAGTAGGTCACACTCCGACACACTATTATTGGATCGGGGTGTAACATTTTGACACGGTATTATTGGATCGGGTGTCACGTTCCGATACGGTAACATTAAAGAGAAAAACATATTGAAATAACTGAATGTACTCAATCGCAACCATTTCCCAAATGAGCGTGGTGTGGAGGCATGAGTCCTCGTGTGTGTGCTTAACATTGTGATTGATTACGTACTTGTTTTCGTTGTCACTTGTTCATGTTGTTTGTTGCTTATCACATGCTAAGTGCTATAGTTAATTTTATACTATTACTTGTTTTCGTTGTCACTTGTTCATGTTGTTTGTTGCTTATCACATGCTAAGTGCTATAGTTAATTTTATACTATTACTTTATGCATATTAGTTACTAAGTGAGCTGTTCATTCAAGCTCATGTTGGATTCTATTGGTCATGGCATGATGTCCTTAGTTTTAGGGAACAAACTATTTTATTCATTTATTTTAGTGTCTTTAATACTTTTAGACTTAGTATTTGAAGATTAGATGTCCTTGATGTGATGACTTTCAGGTTTTGGGAATGACATATAGTTGACTTTAATGGATTTGTGTTTATTACACTAATACTCCCTCCGTCCCATTTTATATGTCATCCCTTTCTATAAATAGCTGGACCACAATACTTGTCATTTTATAAAGTTTATGCATAAATTACCATATTTTGCCTATTATACCCTTGATAGAATAGTTAATTAATCTTATCATTTATTAATGAAGTTGACTTAAGAAACATTAAATAAGGGTTGAAGGGTAAAGTTACATCATTTGTTAATGCAAGTACAAAGTAAAAAGGTGACATATAAAATGGGACGGAGGGAGTAAGATTTAAGCTTCCACATTATGGTTAGTATTTCATAAGTTGAATGATAAATATAAGTTGGGATTGAATTATTGGTTTGCCCACCTAGGAGGTTAAGTGTGGGTGCCACTCATGACTCATTTTGAGTTGTGACAAACTTGGAATCAGAGCTTTAGGTTCAATGATCTCATCACACAAGGACAAGTCTAGTAGAGTCCTGCAGAACGGTACGGGGACGCCTTTACTTTTCTTTGAGAGGCTATAAGACTTTAGAAAAACTCCATTCCTTCTTTATTTTGTGCTATTACTTGAATCCAATTGGTATCTAGGTGATACAAATTGGAATCTGACCTTATTCGCTCTATTTTGCATATAGTCTGAACTAGAACAACAAAAGTGGAAACACGTACGCTAGCTAGAGAGGATGCACCCTTGAAAATAGACACGTTTTCCCAATTCACTATGGACATGTAGTGACTAATGATACACTATCTTTTTATTAAGTTCTTAAAGTTTAAACCCCCATTGTTCATGGTTATTGAATATGAAGTTGTTTATGACGACCTTGCTGATTTTTATGAGCTGCTTCATAAGATGAGTATAGTGGCGAGGTTTGGTGTTGAGTTGTGACATACTAGTATTGCGGAGACGCCAAAATGTGGTGGCGGTCTCATGTTGAACGTCAACTAGTAAAGACACTACCTATGACTTGGATAACATTTTCTT
This sequence comes from Solanum chiquidenum, assembly GCA_029582725.1. Lineage (NCBI taxonomy): Eukaryota > Viridiplantae > Streptophyta > Magnoliopsida > Solanales > Solanaceae > Solanum > Solanum chiquidenum. The sequence goes on from JAJOOS010016221.1 coordinate 3,141, forward strand.
GCTTCTTAATGGAGAAGTATATACCTGGACTTTGAGGAATATGGAGAGAGATGAGTTCCAGAATATAGATTAAGGGAAGATGTATGTTCTTTCTTATGAGGCCAAATTTTGTGCTTTATCCAGATATGGTACTCAGTTTTTCTTCTGTCTGAAATAGCGAATACGTCTATTTGTGAAGGGATTGAGGTCAATTTGCATATTTCAACTTTATAGGTGGTTGCTTTGGAAAAATCTTTTTAGAAAGTTGTTGATTTTATGATGAGGTAGATGGGGTGAAGCTAGATGACTTTGCCAAGGCGATAGCATTCAAGAAGTTTTGTAAGGGACGGCTAGATAATGAACACCATTACTTTGGAAAATACAATTAGTAAAGTTATCATAACATATATGGGTTGCTTAGCAAATGATGAAATTATGTTGAGGCAATTGATGGTAGAATGTGTATTATGGTTTCATAGATTGAGTGTATATCAAAAAGGGTCATGATATGACTACTATAATAATATTGATGCTTACGTGATTAAAGTTATGATGTGTGTTACTTTTTTTTATCGACTTGAAAGAATGAATTTGATAATGTTTTGGATATATTCAATGGATTGAAATGTGTTAGCTATTGGTGTACGATCTTCTCGATAGGTATGATGTGTTCTAGTGATGGATATAACAAACTTTCATGGTGTGGTACTAGTGTTATGTGGAAACGAATACGTCGATTGTCAAGTGTGAATACTAACTACTTAAGGAGTTGTCAGTTATATGACATGTTCAGATAATGAGATTCAGTGTTGCATTCATATTTGAGAAACCAACTAGTTTGTTACTACAGACGCTTGGGTTAAGCTTTAGTTTTAAGAAATTTTTTAGTGGTGGATGTTTGGTACGGTATTAATGCATTTAGGTTGTGAAGTGTATATTGAGGATTCTAAAGGAGGAGTGGTGATTTTATCTTAAACTCCAAAGGAGTGGATTGATATCGGAATGACAAGCTTATGGGTAAGGAATGTTCCAGTGAGTATACTTGGGTGAAGGCAATTGAAGATTTTAGTAAGAAAACATGTATAAATTGGGTTAGTCCTTTGAATGTGATTGATATAGCCGAGTTTGAAGTGTCATGTCGATGAAAAGATTGATTGTGTTGTGATGACAAGGGCTTACTTAGCATGATGGTAATAAGAGTTAGTGATGGATTGTGTTTGAGATGCAACTATAGAATACAGATTGTTGGTTAAATGAATTTTGTATGGTAAAAATGACTTGTGAGTATCTAAGATTGTGATTTTCTACTATTTCATGAGTAACATGATTGTATGAATAGTTTTAGGAGATGTTGGGACACCGCTCAAATAGAATTTAAAGGAGCAAGAGTAATAATGAAAAATAAAATAAAAATTAATGGGATGTAGTGTAGCCTTCGGAAAGAGGTGAGAACAAGAATATTTTTCTCTGATTGCAAGGGTTAAAGAGGTATTTTTTTTGAGGGTTGAGAATTGGGTTTAGGAACGCGTGATTTCATCCGTTTTACTCTGGTTATTGTAATAGTGTCACATGTTAATTTGAGTTGTTAAAAACTAGAGCCGTCAAAAAGGGCTTAGCCCATGGGGCCGGCCTGACCTAACCCGTTATTAGGGCAGATTGGGATATAATGTTTCAAGCCCATTTAAAACCGGGGCTTATAAGTCCAACCCTTTTAGGCCCTTATCCCTTGAGGCTTGATCGAGGCCGGGCCGGGGTTGGCCCATGGGCCAAATTATTTAATTTTAATTAAAATAAATATTAAAAAAAACAAACAAACTAGAAAACCTAAATGTAACCTCTAACCTATACGACTATAGTAGATTAGTACTACTAGACTACTAGTACGTGAAGATTTAAAAGGCTAAAGCCTTATAAGTGCTAAAGCCATTACTCTTAAAAACTCAAGTCCCTAAACCCTAATATCTAAATTCTTGAACTACAATTCTCTGTCTCTGTACTCCTATAGTTTTATTGTCATCTCCTTTCTACTATGACATTGGACAATTTTCATGCATGTAACAATTTTCTTGATTTCAATTAACAAAATACTTTAAGTAATTATGTATTGCTAACTAAAGTTTTAGTCAGAAGTGTTCTTTAGTTTACTAGTTTGTTTTTCAGATATTATTTACTTAAGAGATTATTATTTTTTTCTTTAAATATTTATTGCTAGATTTTTTATTTAGAATTATTGAAACAATATTATTGCTTGTGACATTGATTTGACATAAAAAAAAAAGAGCTGGCCCGCCCCAGCCCTTGACCCTTCTGGGGTTGGGCGGGGTTGACCATTTTACAACCCTTTGAAATGAAGGGTCAGCCCGCCCCAGCCCATCAAATATTTTGGCCTGCGGGGCTTGGGCGGGGTAGGGCTGGACTGGCCCATTTTGATGGCTCTATTAAAAACTAGTGGATAAGACTTGACAAAAAAATGTACAAACGTCCAGCTCGAGTGTGATGATAAGTTTTTTTGTGATTTTGAGTTTGGTAATGAGTACGGTTGGATTTTTAGTGAAGGATATGGTAAGATCGATGGAGCGGCGATCAATGATAAGCTAAGATACACGAATTCATAAAAATCTTCAAGGTATGAGCTAATGTTGATAGATAAGGGGATTAGGTTGCACAATTGAATTCACAATTCAAAATTTTTGTAGTAAGTATACATTCGTAGTGGTATATTTTGTCAAGGTATGAATTTTTAAGATAAGAAATGATCGGTTAAATTGGATATTGAGCATTAATTTAGAAGGACTTATGCATGGGTTTTTTCATAAAGTTATAACTTTTTATTTGTAAAGGAGATAAGGAGAGTTTCACTTAAAAGTGTTGGTTTAGAGTAAGGTAAATGGTCGGAGTGGTTATGATGGTTATTTATATTGAGAGTGTGGACTTTAGTGGAATGGTGTAAAGAGTATGTGGATCCAACTGAATGAAAATATTTGATATGGGCTCTTTAGAGGAAGCATTTAGTGGTATTCAACCTTGGTTCCATGCATGATTTGGAGTATGATTAACTAGTTATGTACACGTGTTTTCACTTTGTTGTGGATCCCTAGTGGTGTATCAAGTGTACTGATCATGCGATGTCCTCTTGGTTTAGTAGGATTTTGGGCAGACTTGGTTGTCTCAGATGACATATTTGGTGTTGTCTTGGAGCTGTTGAAGTATTCAATTGGTTCTACATGTACCACCTTGCTTATGAGAATTTATGGAAGAGCTACCATGGGTATTTACAGTTTTCTGTTTGTCTTAATACTCATTTAGTTGTCGAGTTCATGTTTCGATTATGTGTGGTTGAATGCGGGGGACATTGGGTCTAGTGCTACTATTCTTAAGTTATCTACAATCACAACTACTAATCTAGCATTTCGACTGTGCTGTTAGACATTCTGTCTGCTTGGGTATATCGTCCTATGGGTGGTTACTTGATCATTTCCTTCTTTGGGTTAGATAAGTTTGATTCTCCCTTGATGAGTACGTGATGTCTAAAGATCATTTCCTTCTTTGGGTTAGAAAGTAGTAGTTGAGGAGTATTTCCCTATTTTCCTTGTGATGTTTTGAGACTTGAGTTGCCTTCTTATGGCTATTTGAATATTTCCCAACATTTCTGAGTTATCTATTGTTGAGATAATTTGAGTTAATCTTTGCATCTGAAGTTATTGTTTTGTTGAGTAAGTCTTCCGCTGAGTAGTGAGCCAGTTCAAAGGTTCACTTGGGGACCAACGATGGTTCTCGATTGCCGGCCACGTCCAGGGTGTAGGCTTAGAGCGTGACAAACTTAGTATCAAAGCACAGAGTTCAAGAATCCTAGAATGTCTATGAAGTTGTGTGTGTAGAGTCCTGAAGCGCACCACATCTATAATTAGGAGGCTACAACATTTAGGAAACATTTTACTTCTTTCTTACTCTCTTTCGTGCAATACAGTTCAACTTTATAAAGTTTCCTTCTAACTCGTGCTTATGCATATCTTTCAGATCATGCCTCCACGAAGAGTTGTTTGAGGACGTCCTTCTAGGAGGAATGTTAATCCTCAAGAATAAGAGGTTCCCAATGCACCAGAAATGCAACCCCCTCAGGGAGAGGTCACCAATGCTGAGTTCCGGGAGGCTCATCAATGTAGTATTTTTTTGACAAAACCTATTTATTCCTATCTCTAATGAGTCGATTGATTTTTCAATGAAAGGAAAAAATATTTTTAGGCATAGTTAATTTGGTAAAAATACTTATTAAAGTCTTAAACTCATTTTGGGACATAGGATCACCCATTCGGAGAAAATAGTTCAAAAATGATCTATATATACATAATTATATATGATGAAATGTTGATTGATTTTTAAACAGACTCCTAACATAATTTTCTTGAAATTTGACCTAATGTTTTTTAATGATAATTACAATTGATTATATGATTTTGTTTAAAAAGCCACATATGAGTGATAGATTATCCAACTCAAATCCCACAAAAAATGGCATGTAACATGGATCATTGAATTTTTTAGGTTAAATTTGTGATAATAAAATATTAGATCTTAAAATTTAATCACTCGAAATTTCAGAAGACCAATTTTTATGATATATATTTTGTTGGAAATATCTCAACGCTACAAAATTCCTAAGGTTTCATGAAAGAACTAGGCATATCCAAAAATGAAATATTGCAATAAAAATCTGTGATTACTCAAAAGTCTTATTTTTCATATATTGCATACAAAACATGTCTACAACTGAAACACGAGCATACGTCTCTGATACCAATGCAATATTGAATCATAACTACTAGTTTAGGAGAGTTATGATACATGGCTAATCACAACGAGATGCAAAGAGTTTACATATTGTCTATGCAACTTCATTTTGCCTCATCGTAGCCGCACATTCATGTTCGTTCGATTAAGAGCACTATTCAAGTCATCGGTATTGATCGGAACCGAGACTTAAATTTTGCAAAAAAATAGCCACATTCAACACACGAGAGGTGGCAAAATATTTCGGACGGAAAATCATTTTGCAATTTAAAATAAAAGGAGCCACAAGCTCAAACATCCAAAGAAAGCAGTGTAAACACAATTTAAGCGCAAAACCCAAATATAATAAAACATGAATATCAATAGCACACAAAGGTGGGCCTCACCCCATCACAAATAAAAACATTTGTCCTCAAATGCAAATAACACCGAATCCAAAATATAAAATAAAGAAAGACAGAGAGGGAGGTAAAAAAGGGATCCTTGCTAATCGGTCGCTCCATCTGTCTGGGCTTCAGTGCCCGGAGTGACCCCAAAAGGACCAGTTCCACTGGATCCAGTAACAGGTGCTAAGGAAGCCTGCACAAGAACATCTATCATAATTGCTTTCGTCTCGGTCAGGTCTTCATCTGTAGCTCCCTCAGTCTCCTCATGCATCTCTTCATCAGTCTCTGCTTCTGACTCAGGATCGGTTGTTTGCTCCGCTCTATCCCCATGTCCAGTAGTTTTCTGAGGCATCTCAGGCACGTCTGGAATATCCACTGTTCCAAAGACCATGGATACATCGGTGGACTTAAGGTGGTTTACATCTTTTCGAAGCTAAGCAATTGAAGCTTTTAAATCTGTCACCTTCTTTGTGGCCCCTTGGTTGTGCTCACACACCGCTATCCTGGCCGCTAGGGCATCAATGGTAATGATCAGAGGTGTCACAACATCATCTAGGGCAATTTGAATCATGCCTGGAACAGAGGCCTCTAGACTGGTAGCTTGACGGTTAGCAGAAAGGGCCAGCTATCCCATTTGGAGTAGGGAAGCCTGGGTGAGTGGAGGCCGGGAAACAGCAGCAACAACAGTGGGTCTGGGAGACCGTGCAACAGCAGAAGAACCTGGAGTATCAATAGGAGTAGCAGTGGCAATGGATATACCTAAAGGCCCAGGGGTCGGAGTAGGCAGAGGTCCCTCTGCAGGTGATGATTCTGTGTTTACTAACTCCACCGATGCTGCCTTCTTCCTTTCTTCTTGATCCTTAAGGTAATCGGCTTCAATCCTCCGGATATCAGTAGAGGCTGTGGGCATCACTTCCATATCCTTCTTGAAATATCGAGGTACCCGAGCTTGTTTGCATATTTCTGTGATCAATACTGGAATAAAAGTGAGATTCAACTCTGCCTTGCACGCATGAGTATCTCTGAAGCAATGATTTCACCCCAAGTTTATCCGAGTTTCCTCTATGATGCAACCCAGGCAAGTTTCCTTGGCAAGGCGAAGGATCAAATCATTCTGGGATGACATAATTGTGATGCTGATAAAACCGAACCAGAACCTTGCGGCTATGTTTAGTTCTTTCTTTTCAATCGGAACTCCTTCCGCCGACCACTTCAGAGTCTCGTCTGAAATTAGTGGGGCTAACCACTTTTTCATCTCATCCATCTTCTCTGTTCTGATCAAGTGCTGGCAGTGATCCCTAATATTCGTGGACATGCCCAAGACTGTGTTGATCACCCCACTATAACACTTCAACCTCTTGCCTCTAACAACCACATAGTCTACTTATTTGAAGGTTGCTGCAAGTTGTTCTTTCTAGGGTATTAGTGCACTGTATGCACTATAGAACTCTCTTACCCAGTTTGGAATATAAGGGCCATGGGGTTTGGTGAAGATTTGGAACTTGTGGTATCTCAGGCACTCCATTATCTCTGGGTGCCTGTCTATAACCCCGTCTATGAACATACACTTTTTCTCCAGGATTGTTCTCAGCCCCTCAGGATTTACTCGATTCATTGACTTAGGCGGAGGACCCTGTACCTTAGGCTCTAATATCATTGCCTGCTCTCGAACTAGAGGTGTAGTAGTGGTAGACTAGGGAGTCCTGGTCCTGGATGGATCATTCAGCTTCTTAGTTTGCTGCTCAGACCTCTGTGCTATTAACAGATCATCCTCATTAGAACCCACACCTTCGCTTTCAGATTGGTTGGAGTCATTTCTATAAAAGCCATCACTGTCAGTGCTTGCATCTGATAATTCAAGGGTCTTTTCTTTGCCCTTGCCTTTCCCTCCAGTTGTGGAAAGTTTAGCAACCTTGCTTCTGGATGCAACTGCATCCTCGTTGATTGTAATCCCTTTTGTTTTACCTTGGGGTGGCCTGCTTCGTCCTGCAACTTTAGATCTAGCCATTTTTGCAAAGAATTGGGAAGAAATTAAAACAACTAAATCAAATTCATAGGGACACAATTGCAGAAAAACTCGCCGAATAGATCGGTGAATCACCAAGTTTCTTTGGCGAGCTAGGCCGAGCTCGCCGATAGGAGTTGGCTAAAAATTTTTAACAAGACGGCGATGGGAAAATCCTTTTGGCGAGTCACCGAACTCTTTCGGCGAGCAGGGTCTTATCCTCCAAAATATACAGTGCAATAAAGGCTCAGGGTGCAGACAAAGGGCGATCAAGGAGACTTTCGGCGAGGCACCGAATTCTTTTGGCGATCTAAGACTTCTCGTCGAAATTTACAGAAGCCATATCACAAGTAGCATGAAATTAAAGGCGAGAGAGGTCATTAGACGAACCACCGAGTGGTTTTGCGAGATCGACCCAGCTCGCCAAACAGCCCAACATGCCTATTTCCAACCTATCTTCTCAATTTTAACCCCGCAACCCCCGAAAACAAAATTAAACTATGCACTAGTACAATTACGCTCAGACCCATAACACTTAATAATGAAAAACACCACGCACGCACAACCCCACAAGATTTATCTCATTTTTACGCGCAACAAAAAGGGAATTTAAAAATCAAGATAAAATGGACAAGATTAACAAATCAAACTCGGAATTTCAACAATCTAAATCTGTCAGAGATACCCAGGACACATCAATTTAATAGGCCCAATTGCATAAGAGACCAAAATTTTCAAAGTAGTCTCGGGGTTGGGGAAAACCAACCTTTTATGCTGATTGAAGTTCTTTGAAATGCTAGGAGGAAAAGTAATCCCAAGTTCAAAAACTAATCGACGACTAAAATACCAGGAATGCAAAAATAATGAAAATTACTTACTAGGTGCAGATTTGCAAAAGTTGAAATCGAGTGGAAAATGAAAATTTGTCAAACTTTGAAACCATTGGCCTTTAAAATCGTCCAGTAGTTGCCCATTCGGTGACATTAGTCACGACTGCCGAACTACTCAGCGTCACGGCGAGTAGTCATCTTCCTCGCTGAAATTTACAGAACCCTCAGTTATTGCGGGAGTTCAAACGACGTTCTTCGTCGGGATCGCCGACATGGTCAATGATTCGCCAAGAATTTTCTGAGGTTGCCGAGTTTTATAGACTCCAATGTAAATTGGTCTTGAGTATAACGGCGGTGTAGTTCGGGGTCGCCAAACCCTTCGGTGATTAGCGGAATGGACCTATAGATTGCCAATCTACACTTGTCGATCACTCTCCACATTTCAACCTGCAAAATCAATACACCATTATTTCTATAATAAAACAAAGCATTTAAGACCTTGGGTTGCCTCCCAAGAAGCGCCTTAGTTAATGTCGTGGCACGACGTATATCAACCCTTAAATTTCAGTATTGGGGGTTGCCTCATTTTCATAAGGCCACCCCTCTCTTGGATCCGAGTTGGGTGAGGGCATCAATTGGTCCATTTGGGACCCAACAACTGAATGAGAAAAGAATGAGAGGTAGTCATCTGATTTAGCATCATAACATTCTCTTTAATCTCTTCCAACACTCTGTCGCGCTTATCGACTTTGTGCAGGATGAGCAAGAGGACCTCTCCAATTTTATCGCCCTCTTTCTTCTTCGCCTTTTGACACTCGTGAGGAGGAATGTACTTATCCTTTCCTTTGGATAGTACCTCTAAGTCATTGACCTTTTGGGCCAAGTCATTGAGCTGCTCTAACAAAGTGGCCATTCCTTGGCCTTTCTCCTTCTTCTTGATGGTCTTGTCCATGTGATCAAGGAGGTGGGCTACTTTTGCATAGGGCAACTGGATGAATCGACCTGGAGAAAGTTGATCAATCACCATTTGATTCGTATGGCCAATACCTCTATAGAAGCATACCAGTAGAATACGTTCTGGAATGTCATGAGCTGTGTACTGATCTACGAGAGCTTTGAATCATCGCCACAACTCGTGAACTGACTCCCCTTCTTCTCTATTGAAACTTAAGATGCCATCCCTGAGCAACAAATTTTCTTAAGACGGAGGTAATCCATTTGATCGCCAACTTCACTATTTCCACTCATTTTTCTATTTCCGTCGCAAAACAAACAAACAAAAACAAAACTAAAAATAAAGTTAGTAACCTACGACTATCAGAAGCAAAGTTCAACTTAATCAAAAAAATTCACGTTACACCACTCTCCGGCAGCGGCGCTATTTTGATGTTTGTGTAATCAAGACACAACTTCCAATGCAAGTGTCTACGATCGTATAATATTAAAGTAACCCAACCAAGGGTTGGGGTCAAGTCCCAAGGGAGCGGTTCCTGAAAATTAATGGTTAAGCGCGAAAGTGCTAAAGCTAACAATATCTAAAGACTTTATCGAATGAAGACATGACAAATAAAAGGGTTTGACACAAGTGTCAATTATCAATGGGGGGTTTGTAAACAAGTAGATATCAAAATCAACAAAAAATAAAGAGAGATAAAAAAATGGAGACGGGATTCTTGGGTTTTGATAGGAATACAGGCAAAACTAGACTATTGGTTACATGCTTTTGATAGCAAATTCGTTGAATATTTGTGACTAGGCTAGACTATAGTAGGGGTAAATTCTCTCTCGAGCAACTTACCCCGTATCAACCCAGTTTCTCTCAAACAACGGGTTGCGGCTTTAAGCACAACCTCCACCTTAGCCCACTCACTCTCTCGAGCTGAGTGTGTGGGAGAAGGACTAGGGTTCACTCTCTCGAGCTGAACCTCATGTCGACCCAATCCCACCAGCCATCAATTTAGTAGTCTTAGTTTTATGATCTCTCTCGAGCAAGTCGAAAACACAAAGGTGAAATCATATTTGCAACTACAATTTCATTAAGTTCCACCACAACTACTAAATGAAATCACATTTACACAACAAATAAACCATCAGCAAGCAAGGCCCAATATATAATCTAACCCATATTCACAAAATCACACCCCAAGAATTGGGGTTTTAGCTAGACAGGTAAAAAAGATAAAAAGTTATACCAATCTCAGTTTCCATCAATGGGTATGCAAGATTAAGTCTTAAAACAAGTCAATAGTAAAGAATCCACAAGACCCAAATCCAAAATCTTGGAGTTGAAACCCTTTGAATCTTAAAGTTCTTCAAAAACCCTCTCCAAACTTAGAGAGAATATAGTCTCTCAAAATTGTATTCTAAACTTAATACAACTAAAACTGATTCCTAAGAATAAAAACTGAACTAGCATTTATAGTTTTCAGAAAATGTGCTGCAAAGGAGCCAGTCGACGCAGTTAGTCGGGATCATCGATACTCGGTGATCCTCCCTTTGGTCTGCTTCTTCGCCTTTCAGCTCTTGCCTTCAGCATCTTCGCATCCTGGATCATTGGGAGGTATAGTACTGCTTTACGGAACTGCTCGGCGACATGCCAACTACTCCATTTCACTGCCAATTTGATCTTTTCCTTTAGGGCTCAGCACACTGGAACAAAAGGCCTAGGATAAGATGTTTTGGTGACTCACCAAACGGGTTCGGTGATTCTCATATCTTCATTTCTTCGTTATTTCATCTACCTTTGTTCCTTTTTGCTAAGTAGTGTCCATGTTTTCCCTTAAACTCCAAATACGTGAAACTTAAGGGTTTTCATCAGATATTGAGACAAAATACGCATTTGAGGACACTAATTCTATCAAAACACGACGATGCTGAAGGATAGAGTAGCGACGCCATTTTGATGTTTGCGTATTCAAGACACAACTTCCAATGCAAGTGTCTACGATTATAAAATAGTAAAGTAACCCAACCAAGGGTTGGGGTCGAGGCCCGACAGCGGTGCCATTTTGATGTTTGTGTAATCAAGACACAACTTCCAATGCAAGTGTCTATGATTGTATAATAGTAAAGTAACCCAACCAAGGGTTAGTGTCGAGTCCCAAAGGAGCGGTTCCTAAAAAATAATGGTTAAGCGCAAAAGTGCTAAAGCTAACCGTAGCTAATAACATTATCGAATGGAGACATGACAAATTAAAGGGTTTGACACGAGTGTCAATTATTAATGGGGGGTTTGTAAACAAGTAAAGAGAAAAATCAACAAAAAATAAAGAGAGATACGAATATGGAGAAGGGATTCTTGGGATGTGATAGGAATACAGGCTAAACTAGACTATTGAGTACATGTTTTTGATAGCAAATTCATTGAATATTAGTGACTAGGCTAGACTATAGTCGGGGTAAATTCTCTCTCGAGCAACTTACCTTGAATCAACCCAGTTTCTCTCGAACATCGAGTTACCACTTTAAGCATAGCCTCAGCCTTAGACCACTCACTCTCTCAAGCTGAGTGTGTGGGAGAAGGAATAGGGTTCACTCTCTCGAGCTGAACCTCATGTCGACCCAATCCCACCAGCCATCAATTTAGTAGTCTTAGTTTTACGACCTCTCTCTCGAGCAAGCCAAAAACACAAAGGTGAAATCGTATTTGCAACTACAATTTCATTAAGTTCCACCACAACTACTAAATGAAATCACATTTACACAACAAATAAACCATCAGCAAGCAAGGCCCAATATATAATCTAACCCATATTCACAAAATCACACCCCAAGAATTGGGGTTTTAGCTAGACAGGTTAAAAAGATAAAAAGTTATACCAATCTCAGTTTCCATCAATGGGTATGCAATATTAAGTCTTAAAACAAGTTAAGAGTGAAGAATCCACAAGACCCAAGTCCAAAATCTTGGAGTTGAAACCCTATGAATCTTCAAGTTCTTCGAAAACCCTCTCCAGACTTAGAGAAAATATTGTCTCTCAAAATTGTATTCTAAATTTAATACAACTAAAACTGACTCCTAAGAATAATAACTGAACTAGTATTTATAGTTTTCAGAAAATGTGCTACGAAGGAGCCATTCGGCGCAGTTAGTCGGGATCGCCGATACACTCGACGATCCATCCTTTGGTCTGCTTCATCTCCTTTCAGCTCTTGCTATCAGCATCTTCACGTCCTGGATCATTGGCGGTATAGTATTGCTTCACAGAACTGCTCGGCGATACGCCGACTACTCTATTTCACCGCTGATTTGATCTTTTCCTTCAGGGCTCAGCACACTGGAACAAAAGACGAGGATAAGACCGTTTGGCGACTCACCGAACGGGTTTGACGATTCTCAGATCTTCATTTCTTCGTTGTTTCAGCTACTTTTGTTCCTTTTTTCTAAGTAGTGTCCATACTTTCCCTCAAACTCCAAATAACTGAAACTTAAGAGTTTTCATCAGATATTGAGACAAAATATGTATTTGAGGACACTAATTATATCAAAACATAGCCCTAAATGAGTCCAATTTGTGGACTGCTTTGTGGAACCGCTCGGCGACACACCGATTGCTCTATTTCATCGCTGATTTGATCTTTTCCTTCAGGGCTCAGCACACGGGAACAAAAGGCGAGGATAAGACCTTTTGGCGACTCGCCAAATGGGTTCGGTGATTCTCAGACCTTCATTTCTTCGTTCTTTCAGCTACCTTTGTTCCTTTTTGCTAAGTAGTGTCCATTTTTTCCCTCAAACTCCAAACACCTAAAACATAAGGATTTTCATTAGATATTGAGATAAAATATGCATTTGAGGACAATAATTCTATCAAAATATAGCCCTAAATGAGTCCAATTTGTTGACTCATTAGTGGCAGAGAAAACAATTGAGCCCGTAGTGAGATGACGTGACAGAGGCAGAGGAAGAGGTACGGGTAGGGGTAGGGGAAGGAGCAAACAACATGCAACATCCGCAAGAGGAGGAGCTTAGGCTGAGAATGTAGTATCAGTATTGACTACATACTTTTTTCTATATTATTTGATAATATAGGTTGAGACATTCAACATTTAGGTCGTAGTTATCTGCTTGGTAGAACTTTTGGTGAGTCCTCATCATTTGACGACGACCTCTATCTTTATTTCAATATTAAATTTTCAATTTTTAGACAATTATAGTTAGCTAGGGGCATGTCCTAAAAAAATAATTTAGTATAGGTTATCAGATAGTCAGTTTACCTTCGGCTTATGTTTATTCAGATGCTTGTATGCTTGAAGGTGTGTGATCTTTAATAGACTAATTATGTTTAGCATTAACATTCATTTATTTTCAGTTGTTACTATCGTGTTTCTTAGTGTCATGCCAAACCATGGTTTAGCTTGGGGTCACTTGTGGCTCTAAGTACCGAGTTACAACTAGGGGTTAGTCTTAGGTCGGAAAACTAATTTATTTAATTAGTTTATATGAAATTTAAGCCTGAAAAAAGTAGAATCTTGTAACGACCCGAACCATCGTTATTTAGGAGAAACAAAATTCTGAGAAAATTTTGGTCCACTGTTCGCCAGGGCGGGACAGATGCCGCTAGGGCGGCGGTGCCAGGGCGGGGTAAGTTGGCACCAGAGCGGGATAGGCGAGATAGAAATTAAATAATGTGAAATCCTATTTCCCCCTTCTTCCTAAAATACCTAAATTAGTCGTAAAATATCTTAGAAACCCCCCAAAAAGCTGCAAGCTTGGGAAGAGGGGAGAGAGAGATTTCTAGCATGAAGATGTCGACGGATTGCAGATTTCTGGTCAAGATCACCGTCACGAATCCCTGAAACAAGAATCAAAGACCAAACTCCGTGCAACTACTTGGCGCCCAGGTAGGCTAGGTTTTATGAATTGAGTAGTTTAAATTTATGCTCACTGCGCAATATATGGAAATTGATGGTAGGATTAATGTATAGGCCTTCGTGCATCGAATGAGTTATGATTAAACCCTAGAAAGAAGCCTTAGCTGATGAACTAGGGTTAAGTATGGTCGAATTAATGATTACATGATATGCATTGATGAATAGTTCATTGTGATGGTGGTAATTCTATGATTGTGTGATGTATGTTTGTTCTTGCTTCATTATGATACGTGTATATATATGAATGTTGCATTGTTGATCACACTTGTTGTAGATGAGGATATATAAATGATGAGCGCCATGAATTATGAATAGTTTATATGATTATGAGGATATACTTGTGATTGTGATTGTGGTTTGCTGAATGGATCAGTTGCCACATTTCGGCATAACTAACTTGGATCGATTGCCATGTTCTGACATAACTAACTTGGATCGGTTTCCACGTTCTGCCATAACTATGGATCAGTTGCCATGTTCTGGCATAATTATTTGATCGGGTACCACACTCTGGTATGGTAACAACTTGGGTTTGGGTTCCATGAGAGGACCATTGATTATAATTATGTATCTTGATAAATGAGAAATGGTACCTTGTTTGTAATGATAAGTGATATTGTGATTTTCCGAAGTGGGTATATGTTATGACTACTTATATTTGATTGTTCTTCGTGTGGAGTGAACTTGTTGTGTATAGTGGAAGGGAAAAGTGTTCAAGGGGCGAGTAAGTGATAGTAAGGGCTGTTCATTGTAATGGCGAGAAGTAGGGGTAGCGTATGTGATGAAATATGCTTAGGTGGATTTGACATTGGAGAAAGGGATTGGGTTTAGTGGTAAGAGAGCTTGATATAATGTACTATGTGACCATGGTTGGGTAAAATGAGGAAGTAAGGGTATGACGTGAGCGGTTAGTTGAAATGCTTGTGGTTGTATTTGGGGCTGCTTTAATGTGTTAGAATGGTTAGGCCATGATCAAGTACCTAGTAAGTAGGTTGATTGAGAAGGTGGTTAGTAGTCAGAGTACTAGTGTAATTTGGAGGTATTTCAATAGAGGGTAAAGGTGGAGAAGCGAGTGATTTATTTCATGATCTTACTAGTTGGTTTCTTATGTTATGTGGTGGGCATCGGGTTGACGGATGATGCCTACCAGTACATATGCTTTGTACTGATACTACTCATGCTATGTCTTTTGACATAGTATGGATGCAGGTTGGTGATGTTTCATTAGGTGAAGGCGAAGAGAATCTCCAGCAGCTTCTATCTTTCCTACCGCATGGTGGGAGCTGTGTAGTTATTTATTTTGTCTGGTTGTACTCTTAGTAAGTCAAGTATACTACTCTTGTACCTGTTTAGACTAGATCTTTGAGGTTGTTAAATTACTTTGTAAGTCAAGTTGTGTTAAAGTTTCTTACTTATAAAATTTCATCAGTATATTTCCTTTCGTTTTATTAAATTTTCTGCATGATTTAATTAGGGGTGTAAGAGGGTTCTCCTACTTAGGTGGTAGTACGTAGGTGCCTGCACGGCCCGGTGGGTTGGGTCGTTACAAATCTAGAAAAGTATTCTCTAAGGTTGATGTATTTCTTTTGGGTGCATTACATACTTATATTGGGTGCTTATGTTCTATAGAATTTAAAAAAAAAGATACTCTAGTGTGTTATATACTTGTATCGAGTTGAAAATTCAAGCACAATCCCTTTTGGAATATTGAATATACTAATAAAGACAATAAATATTAGATAAACTCATATTATAGAGATTCAGAATCTCATAGAGTTAATGTTGATGTAAATTGTAAATGCACTAAACTTGACAAAGATGGAAATATAAAATAAAATAAATGAGTGTACGGGAGTTTTCTTTGATCCATCACTTTTACACTGTTTACTACTTTAATAAAATATTTCAATTGATTTATCATTCTAGACAACACAAAACATCATTAAAGACTAAAGATAAAACTAACGAAAAATATTTGACTTAATAATAAAAACAATCCTATTAGCATACTCGATCACTCATAAAGACTTCTACAAGTATAGCTCTAGCATCAAGAACTTCAGTTAACAACTCCATGAGAATTATGAGTTCAAGAACTCTCATCTTCTTGTGGCTCAGGGACAACATTTAAATCAAACTTGAAATGCTCACCCAAAATAGCACTTTTTGTTTCATTTAAAATTTTCTTTACCCGCAAAAGCATTGCCACCCTCTGCTCCTCCATGTGTTTATCCAGAGGTATTTCTGAGCCAGGGTGCGTAATCTTATACATTAATATTCTTCTTATTTCTTTCTCGTTAAGTGTTTGCAATTCTTTGCGAAGATCTTCAAGTTCCTCAAATCCAATTGATTCGCCCTCAGCATGATAACGTTGGTGATCCTCTAGTTTCCCTTTTAAAAACTTATCAATTATATCTTCAATACTTGTGGAACCACAAGAAAATGGTTTTCCACCGGGTGAAAATAGTATAACGCCAACTTCATCTCCACTCCGATTTGCAAGCTTTTCTGCATCTTGGAACAAGGTTTTTTTCCTTTTGGAAAAACTTATAGCGCGTGCTCTCTCAGACTCAATTAAATTCAACTCAATCTTTTGCTTACCTTTCTTGACCTCGTTTTCCATTGCAGAAGAGAATAAGATGTTTTTATTGAATAATGTTGAGCAATTCTGAGAGGAACAATTGATTAATTTATAGTAGGTGTGTGAGTGTATTTTTCACGAGTATTGTTATATTTATTTAATGTTTTCATACCACAAGTTTCATTGTTGTCACATGTATTATCATATTTTTATATTATGACTCTATTTCACGTGTATTGTCATGTTTAGTTGGTGTTTTGTATTATATGAATCTATTACGTGATTATCATGGTTTCTAACAAATGTTTTCTTCTTATTTATTCGGGTGCAATTGTTAAGTAATAATGTTGAATTGTATCTAAAGAAAAATAAATAATTATTTGTTATTTTTATTTAATATTTTCATTTTACGAGTCTATTTTGTCACAGTTATTTTTATATTTGTATATTGTTTTTCATATTTTGAGTCTATTTAGTGTTTTATCACGTTTATTTAGTGTTTTCATAAAAAAAATTATTTTTTTATTATATTTTTTTATTAGTGTTTTCATATATATATTTTTTATTAGTGTTTTCATATAACGTCATCTATTACGTGTTTACCATGATTCCTAATGGACGTTGCCTGCTTATTTTTTCTATGATAATCATGTAATAGATTCATATAGCTCCCAATAATTTCAATAACAAAAAGAAGTTATCAACAAGATAACTTAAGTCATTGACGACATCTTTAAGTTGTCAGAATATTTCACTTAACACTTCACCAAACACCGAATGACTTCAGTTGGTATTGGAAGAAGATTAATTCTTTAAATGAGCTGATGAAGGGCCGGTACACGTAAGAGAGATATCAGTTAACTCATAATGGCCAATACTATATTACATGGGGCTATAATTCTATGTTGGGGGCAGCAGAGCAGACTAAATATAGTAGAACTTGTTTGGAATGAACTTCATAGCTAAAACATTGATTTATTGTGTGATTGGTTGTACAAGGGAAACTACTTACAAAAGAAAGATTAAGGCATTTACCAATTTTAGTGGAAGATGCTACTATTGTCTTTGTGCAAGTCTATCTTTGGAGACTTAGCTACCCATCTTCGCATACTAATGCAGCTGGCTAAAAAGAGTGAAAGATGATAGTCAATAGTGGGTAGGACTAACTATACCTAATGATGAGGTTCAACAAGTGTTGGAAGGGATATTGACAAAACACTGGAAATAGTTTTAGAAGGAAGTGATCACATATATTTGGGGAACAATAATCTATCATACGTGAAAAGCAAGGAACCAGAAAATCTTTAGAGGATCAACAGTGAACTGGAAGATATTTAGAGGATTGAGAAAAAAGTTACAGAAAGATAAGATTTACGTAAAGGTTCTAGGAAAGCTAGCAACAATCCTAGGTTTATTACCAAGTTACTTAGTGCATAATTGTTTTTTCTTGTTTTAGTTGGAAACCTATGCTACTTAGTACTCTTCCTAGGAGATGGTTGAGATGATAGGTGATTTTATGGTTTAATGTTGTTTGCTGTTAATGGAAATTTTCAGGTTTTACCAAACATGACAAAATGACAAATTAAATAATTACATGTATCGGTCGAGTCCAACAAATTATTTAAAATGTTTTATAAAGTAAAAGGAGAAAATTATTTTAAATTTAAAAAGTATAATTAAAATATGTAACCCCACCCACCCACCCACGCACCAACACACCACCCAAATCCTTCCCCTGCTATCCTATCGAAGCACAACCAACCACGTCTTCTCATCTTTTTTATTCCATATATCAACATAATGGAAAATAAGATTAGAAAAAAGGAAAAGAAATAAATTTTTTGTTGGTCTTAGATCTGAAGAAATAAAAATGATCAAGCAATGATGTTAATGACAAAAGTGGTGATGGTTGCTCAAAAGAGGAGGAAAAAGTGTATGTGATGACAACGATAATGTCAAATTTGAAAAATAAAATGATTGTAATGGTAAAGAAGGTGAAGTGGCTAGAGAAAAAAAAGAAGCACAAGAAGGGTGTATGTCGACAATGGTGACTTGATGACGAGGTGGAGGAAGTGATAGAAACAAAGCAAAGAAAGAAGAAAGATATGTTAAGGCTAATTAAATGTTTTCCATGCGCCTATCCTTACATGTATCATCGATGAAGTGCCATGTGGCAAAAAATTGTCCAAGCAGTTCAAATTCAATGACTTTGAGGTGTTCAATAGATACAAATCCTAGTTAATATATACAAACGAAATATACGAATAACTTCAACAAACAACAAATGACCTAACCTAAAAAATACTAATCTATAAAATTATCTTTGTCTATACCGTCTAATCTAAAATTTTGATGCACACATTATTTTACTCTCAAATTTAGGCTTAGATCAAACTCTCTCCATAACAAATACTTGTAGCATAAAATATTGGTCCTTTTGATCCCTACCTGTAGGTCTTATGTACAATAGCCAAAACCATTGCACATCATATCATAGAGAACCAACCCTCGAAGATCAACTGCGCAGCGCAAGATCTGTTGGTGCTTATCACTGAGGTAATTCTATACTCTCTCTTGCTGGCAATGGTACACAACCTTCAAGTGTAGTAAGAAGTAGGGTGGGCCTTCGGTTCTTCAGGTTGATTCAGTTATTCAATAGTGCATATATTTGGGTTGGCCTTTTCTAATTTTGTTCGTAGGTATGGGCCTTATTAATGCGCTAATTTTCTTCTAGTCAAATAGTCTTGGAATTTGTATATGATCCACGTGTTATACATTTATATGTAATTTTGAAGGTTGATTTGTAAGGTAAGTTTGGTGACATATTTTGTTGTTTTGGGGGTGTAACATCTCGGATTTGAAAAGGGCAAGAAAGGGTGAACGGGAAAATCGACGAACCCAAAATGGAGCATGGACCCTTCACGGCACCCTAGATGGGTTGTGTAGGGGTCCACGCCCTGTTAAGGGCATCGTGGTACCATCCAGAACTACCCCTAAGCAGCAGTCAATTATATGGTACCCTAGACGGCCCGTGGTGACTTAGATGGCCTCTTTAGGGGTCCGTACAATGTCACCCAGACAGTGAGGTTGCACCCAAGGTCAATGTGAAGGACCACAGATGCCTAGACAGTCCGTGCAGCATCACACACACCGTGAAGTTGTCCATGAAAGAGACTTATTATACTTTGAACTTTGATTCAACTTCAAATGATCATATCTTTCAGCACAAAATATATTAGGAGGCCCATAACCTATCAAATTAAAGATCCTTGAGTCCTCTTTCCAACGCGACCAAGTTTGCCTAATTCTGAGCCCTGAGTCGAAATTTATGCCTGTATTATTGAAGCCTTGTCAGGTAGGGCATCATCACGATCCACTAAACGAGACGTGGTGCTCTAGATGACCCGTGAAGTCCCTAGTGAGAGGCACTTCATCAGCTTTAAGTAAGGGTCATGTGGTCTTTTCCCGATTGTTTTAACCCAATACTATGTTGTTTTTCCCTCTACCCTATGCCCTATATAATGATTTTTATCTCCAAAATCACCCAATTCAATTCATTCTTCTAAAATCACAAAATTTGATCAAGTTTATCCTCTTAAATATTTCTCTCTCTAAGAAGAAGAAGAAGGAGGAGGCTAGGGTTTCAATATCAAGACTCCAAATTCATGAGCTCTTAGATTGCCCCAAATCTCCTTCTTTCGGTATGAGAAATATATTGGATTTCATGTTATACCTCACATGGTTTATGTCAGTTAATGACAAACTTCCTACAATAATGAACTAGGTAGACTTTCAAGTTATCTCAAAGTGTTTTTAATATGTTAAGCATGCATTGACCATGATGATGCCTTATGTTTTCTATCCCTATTATCTTATTTTTTAGCTTGACCATTGCATGTCATGTGAAAGTCCTTTTAGCATGATTTTATAACTCTTATGCATTTTTATCATACTTAGTACGTTCTTTGTACTAATACATATTTGTGCCTATAATGTTTCACTAATGTAAGGTTCAACACTCCTACCTCTCACACTCGAGGCTAGTTGATCCATTTGGCACTTGACGATTGATGAGTCTTCATGTTCTGAAGACGAGATAGACTTCTATTTTTTTCGAACTCTTAATGATATAAAACCATCTCTTTTGAAATCTTTATTTATATTATATTTTATGATGTATGTTATGTGGCTTATGTAGGGTCTCTCAGGGTCTTACACGCCATGTCACATCTAGGATGTACTTTGGGTTGTGAAAAACACTTATAGAATCTTATATTTCCCTTCATTGTTTGTGTTGGGGGTGGGGATGAGGTTATGAGTTAAATTAATCTAATAGATTGATCTTAATGAATAAAAATAGGATCAAATGAAAAGGAAACATGTTGATAATGGTGTTGTTAATTGCCTTGTGGATGTAAATTTGTTGATTAATGAAAGGCTTTGATGATATCGTTGTGAACCTGAATTGCTCGGATTTATTGTCTCTTCCTCATGGTGTGAAATTGCTTATTTACATTGATTTATGTGCATCATGCTGAGACATATGTTATTGATGTCGAGGTCATTGCTAATGAGTTTTATTGATATCGAGGTCATTGCCGAATAGTGTTATTGACATCAAAGTCATTATCGGTGAGTGTTATAGATATCGAGGTCATTGTCGGCAAGTGATAGTGATGCCAAGGTCATTATCGACAAGTCTTATTGACGCCGGATTCATTACTGATAAATGTTATTGATATACCATGAGTTTACGGTATTTCTAATACATTTCACTTACAAGTTGTGCATGTCTAGGGCCTTTTCGTATTGGTTTTTTTATGTGTTTTTATCATATTTTGCAGGAAAGATGTTCAAGCGCGGAATTAAAGAGACATCTGAAAGAAATACAGAAAAGGGCATCTACGGAGGTGATCTACGGACCGTAGGTCCACTGACGCTCCATAGATGTTGGTCGTAGATCAGCACCCAAGTCATGGAGGCAAATCAGGGAAATTTGACCAAGTGTGGAACCACGGTGGCCATTGACGGTCCGTAGATGGATCTACGGACTGTACTGTTGATCCGTAGATGGATACTGCGAGGGTTCCAGTACCTAATTTTTGAAGATTCCAAGTGTGGAGCTACGGAGGGGGATTGACGGATCGTAGATCGATCTACGGTCCGTATTGCACATCCATCGTTTGCTTCAGAGAAGCTGGATTTTGGAAGCTGAAATATTTTCGAAGTCTTGGCTGACGGAAGGGACTTACGGACTGTAGATCCATTGACGGTCCGTAAGTCAGTCTCGTGGATTAAAGACGCGTGCCTGAACGAAACTTTCCTTATTTTGTTTCCTTTTTTATTTAGGACTTGTTTTCTATAAATAGGGCATGTAAACCTCATTTTTAGGGGTTAGACATTATTATTCTATTCTAGTTCTTGACTTGGGAGATTAA
>JAJOOS010016222.1:0-19355 GCA_029582725.1 Solanum chiquidenum
ACTTATCACTTTGCATGTAATACACTAGGAAAGAATTGCTATTACTAGGATTATTGCGTTATGAGCTTGTGGGGAACACATATACCCTAGTTACTTCTTTCATCTTGATCACAACCAAAGTTTACTTTTATTATTACTGATTACGTATTGAATTAATTTTGTTTCACAAAACCCCCCCTTTTACTTACTTGTTTTCGTGGAAGTAATTTGACTAATCGAATATAATTGTTGGTTAAAGTAAAGGCTAAACCATTTTCCTCGTGGGATCGACCCCAACCTACAAGTTGGGTTCTTTACTTGATAACGATCGCTTATGCTTCTTTAGGGAGGTGTAATTTGAGTGTATCAATGGGTTCAACTCAAGAGAGTGAATCCTAAACCCTTTTTCACACATTCAACTCAAGAGAGTGAATGAACTAAAGCGAAGGTTGTGCTTAAATGTTGCTTATTGGTGTTTGAGAGAAACCAATTTGATTCGGGATAAATTGTTCGAGAGAAAATTTACCCCCACTAAAGTCTAGCTTATTCACTGATTTACAGTGATTTGCTATTAATTGCAATTACCCGGCTGTTTAACTTAGCCCATAATCCAATCACATCCCAAGAATCCCGTCTCCATATCGCATTTTCGTGTTAATTGATGTTTTAGTTGATAATTACAAAACCCCCTCGATATTTGACACTTGTGTCACCCTTGACTTAAACTATGTTACTATTAGGAAAGGTTTTTAGCTATGATTGAGTAGAGAATATTTTTACTTTCCTATTAATTCTCATCTACATACCACTACCTTGGGACTCGACCCCAACTCACTAGTTGGGTTATATTACTACATAACGATCGTTGATGCCTAGTATCAGATGAAGTGTTTTTGATAGCGTTATTTAATCAGGCGCTCAGACCCCTGCCCAGAAAATCCCTAATTTTTCTTGCTCATTTTTCAACTCTAAACCCTCTAGATTCACTTGGTTCCTTCCCCATACACTTAGATTTGACTACATAATCAAAATATGAAAGAATCTACTCAGAACGACATCTAATTTCATGAATCTAACTTAAGAACTTCTCAAAACATCGACAATCAAGATTCAAACGAAACTTTCAACAATATTCATCAAAAACTCATAAACTCTTTTTTCAAGAACATAATTACGCTGAATCAAATCATGATTGGTTCATGGGTGAACTAACTCAATGTTATGTGATCTCACATACCTCGTAAGAATCACCCCTTCGTGAAATCCATAAGCAATTCTTCAAGAACTTGGAGATTCCTTGCTTCTTCTTCTCTTTTCTCTTCTCTCAAAACCCTAACTTAATTTCAATAGCGTAAACTGAATCCCATCAGTTGAGACCCCAACTTAATTACAAAAAATGAATTTAATTAATTGGATAGTGCAAAGACCATAATACCCTTCTAAAATTTGGTTTTGACTTTCCTTACCTAGACAACCCAACTTCAAATGGACAGATCTCACTCATACAAACTTGAAACTGAGCAAACTCGGCGGCGTTGGAAAGATAATTGAAAGATATTTCCTATGGTATCTTGTAACACACCTAAATCATGCTGAGTTAGGAATTATGGTCGTTTGAAGTTGACCCCAAAATCATACTTAACTTAGTTTTGTCAATTTTCCAGATTTTTCATTCTTTCCAAAAATGTCTCTTTCTATTTCTAGCCCTTTCTAGTTGCGGAGTGTTACAATATCTCCCCATTGGGAACATTCTTACTCGAATAAGATCAATCTTAGCAGGCTAAGGGAGTAACATCTAACATTCAGTTCGAACACCCAACAAGCAAAAATGCAATTACAACATGCCAACTTAAAAATAAAATGCCAAGAAAAGGATTAGTACCTTAATTTGGAACTTCTACGGATTCAAAGAGATGTGGGTATCGCTTCTCCATATGCTCCTCAGCTTCCCAAGTAGCTTCCTCAACAAACTGATTTCTTCACAAAACATTGACCGATGCTACCTTTTTTGTTCTCAGCTTGCGAACTTGGCAATCTAGAATCTGAACAAGAATCTCCTCATATGATAAGCTATCCTTGATACCAATATCTTCAGTAGGTATGATAAGTGAAGGATCACCCATACACTTTTTAAACATGGAGATGTGGAACACCAGATGAACTTCTGCTAATTCTTGTGGTAGCTCTAACTCATAAGCTACATTGCCAATCCTCTTGGATATTCTGTAAGGACCAATATACCGGGGGCTAAGTTTCCCCTTCTTACTAAATCTCATAACACCCTTCATGGGTGAAACTTTCAAGTAGACCCAGTCATCCACTTCAAACTCCAATTCTTTTCTCCTAAGATCAGTGTAGTATTTCTGACTCTGCATTTTCAACCTCTCATGAATAACTTTCACCTTTTTTGTAGCTTGATGAACTAATTCTTGTCCTATCAACCCAGCTTCACCAACTTCAAAACATCCAATAGGATATCTGCATCTTCTCCCATAAAGAGCTTCATAAGGAGTCATCTGGATTCTAGAGTGGTAACTATTGTTGTAAGCAGATGAGAGGTAGGTGATCATCCTAATTACCCTTGAAATAATTCACACAATACCTCAACATATCTTCTAAAGTCTAAATAGTGCCCTCTGCTTGACCATCTGTCTGAGGATGAAAATTAGTACTTAAGTTCACCTTTGAACCCAAGCCTTTCTGGAATGACTTCCAAAACTGTGCAGTAAATTGCACACCTCTATCTGAAATAATGGAGACCGGAACTCCATAAAGTATAACTACTTCTTGAAGGTACAACTTGGCATAGTCCTCTGCTGAATGGGTAGTCTTTACCGGTAAAAAGTGGGTTGATTTTGTCATTCTATTAACAATCACCCAAATAGAATCATGTTGCCTGCGAGACCGTGGCAACCCAGTAATGAAGTCCTTATTGATCATCTCCCACTTCCATTTTGGAAGTTCTATATTCTGAGCCAAACCACCTGACCTTTGGTGCTCTACCTTAACTTGATGACAATTCGGACACTTAGCAACAAACTCTGCAATGCCCTTCTTCATACTACTCCACCAATAAACTTCTCTCAAGTCACGATACATATTTGTGGAACCCGGATGGATAGAATATCTGGAGCTATGAGCTTCCTCCATGATCCTCTCTTGGAGTTCATCCACCCTCAGTACACACATTCTACATTGATACCTCAGGATCTTGGTCTTGCTTTTCTTTAACTTCTGACACTAATGATGATTCAGCCCCATTCATCACCACTACCCCTCATTCTTTGGAATCCATTAGTAGAACTCTCAATCGTGTAAACCTATGCATATCTTTTACTAGTTCTTTCTTCTCTTCCTCAACATGGGCGATGCTACCTATAGATAATCTACTCGAGGCATCAACAACAATATTATCCTTACCTGGGTGATAAAGAATACTCATGTCATAATCTGTGAGTAACTCTAACCACCTTTTATGTTTGAGATTAAGTTTTTTCTGGCTAAATACATACTAAAGACTCTTGTGATCACTGAATACATCTACATGAACACCATAAAGATAGTGACACCATATATTCAAAATAAATACTACGGTAGCCAACTCTAGATCATGGCTTGGGTAGTGCCTCTCATGAACTTTCAACTGTCTGGAGGCATAAGCTATAACTTTGTCATTCTGCATTAACACATAGCCCAAACCAACTCTGGACGCATCATAATAAACAACAAAGCCTTGCGTACCTTCTGGTAAGGTCAATACTGGGGCATTAGTCAACCTCTTTTTCAATTCCTGAAAGCTTTTCTCACAAGCTCCAGACCATTGAAATTTCACTATTTTCTTAGTTAACTTGGTCAAAGGGGACAAAATAGAGGAGAACTCTTCTACGAACCTTCTATAATAGTCAACCAAACCTAAGAAACTCATAATATCAGTTGGAGATGTAGGTTTAGGCCAATTCTGCACTGCCTCTATTTTTTGAGTGTCAACTCTAATTCCATCACCGGTAAAAATGTGGCCTAGAATGCCACAGAATCGAGCTAAAACTCACACTTGGAGAACTTGGCATACAACTCTCTATCCTTTAGATTTTGGAGAACTATTCTGCGATGGCTAGCATGATCTTCCTCATTCCTTGGATAGATTAGAATGTCATCAATGAACAAGATAAAAAACATATTTAAATAAGGCTTGAATAGTCTATTCATAGGGTCCATGAATGTTGCAGGCACAATAGTTAAACCGAACGACATGACCAGAAACTTGTAATGACCATAACAGGTCCTGAAAGCTGTCTTTGGAATATCACATTCCTTTACTCTTAACTGATGGTAGTCAGATCTTAGGTCTATCTTATTGAAACAAGGGGCACCTTGAAGTTGATCGAAGAGATCATCAATTCTCGGAAGAGGATACTTATTCTTGATGGTAACCTTATTCAACTGACGATAATCTATACACATCCTAAGGGAACCATCCTTCTTTCTTACAAATAAGACCGGAGCACCCCAAGGTTAGACACTTGGTCGAATAAAACCTTTCTCTAGGACATCTTTCAACTATTCTTTTAACTCCATTGGTGCCATCCTATATGGAAGAATAGATATAGGATGAGTATCAAGAAGAATATCTATACCAAAGTTTATTTCTCTCTAAGGAGGGACTTTGGGAAGATCATTTGGAAAGACTTCTAGAAACTCTTTGACTACTGAAACTGACTGAATATGAGGTATCTCAACACTAGATCCATTAACTCAGACAAAGTGATAGACACACCCTTGTAAACTAACTTTCTTGCCTTAATGTACGAAATAAAATGACCCTTAGGCACTGCTGAAATACTTTTCCACTCTAAGACTGTCTCATTCGGAAACTAGAACTTGACAACTTGAGTTCTACAATCAACTGAGTCATAATAGGCATGAAGTCGGTCCATACCAAGAATAACTTCAAAATCTACCATGTCTAACTCAACTAAATTAGCCATGGTATTCTTATTATCAATGGAAATGGTACAACCACGATAGACTCTCTCTGTTAGAATAGACTCACCAACAAGTGTAGAAACACTGGAGGTCTCACTAAGTTTCTCAGGAAGAATATCAAATTTCATCGCAATATACAGAGTTACAAAGGATAAACTCGCTCCTGGATCTAGCAAAGCATAAATATCAAAGTTAAAGACTTGGATCATACGAGTGACAACATCTGGCGAATCCTCTTTCTCCTGTCCATTTGTGATAGCATAAAGACGGTTTCCTCCTCCGCCTACCCCTGAAGTAGCTCCTCTAGATGCAGCTCTGTCTGGTGGAGCAACTGAAGAAGACTGGGCTCTATTTCCCCCATTACCATTACCATTCTTGTTCTTTAGACACTCTCGCATAAAATGACCATTCTGGCCACACTTGAAGCAACCAGTGGAGCCATCACGACTCATCCCTGAGTGGTTCCTACCACACTTAGCATATGCAGGAGGCTTACTACCCCCTTGCGACATACTACCCTGAGAATAGGCAGGTTTAGCTCTGAAATTTTAACTATTGTACTCACTTTTGTTCTTTGGTACAGGTGCACTAGCAGATGATGGAATATGTCTTTTTTGTTTCTGTTGGTAGGAAGACTGATTCGCATTACTCTTTTTCTGCTCGGACTCATTCCCTGATGTATTTGACCTCTTATTCTTATACTCTTCTCTATCCCTCAACTTGTCCTTCTTAACTTGCTGCACATGGATAATTATCCTTACTATGTCCATATCCCCTATCAACATAGCTGCATTGCCTTCCTTGCTTGACAGGCGAGACAACCCAGCAACGAATAAACTCATCCTGCTTCTCATGTCAGCAACCATCTCTAGAGCATAGCGGGAAAGTTGGGCGAACTTCAAAGTGTACTCATGAAGGCTCAAAGAATCCTGCTTAAGAGTGAGGAACTCTCCTACCTTAGCCTCTCTCAGTTCTCGGGGAAAGAAACTCCCCAAGAAGGCCTCTTCAAAACAAACCCAACTCACAGGTGGTGCTCCCTCAGCTCTATTCTTCTTCCATTGATCAAAATAGATTCTAACGACACCCTTCATTTGGTGTGCAGCTAGTTCCACCCTCTTAGTATCAGCAACATGCATAATCTCAAAAACCTTCTGAAGTTGTTCGATAAAATTTTCTGGATTCTCAGTAACACTTGAACCTATGAAGCTTGGAGGATTCATCCTTAGAAACTCTCGGATCCTAGATGTATCAGCTACAACCTGTCGAAACCCTCTTTGGCCCACTTGGTTGGTCACAGCTTGACTCAGCATTCAGATGGCTTATCGTAATTCAGCATTGGTGACCTCTCCTTGGGGTTGCACTTCAGGTGCATTAGGTACCCCTTATTCCTCGACATTCCTCCTAGTAAGACGACCTCGAACAACTCTTCATGGAGGCATGATCAACTGAAAGACACACACAAGCACGAGTTAGAAAGAGACTTTATAACTATGAACTTTATCGCACGAAATGAGTATGAAAGAAGTGAAGGAAATTCCTAAATGTTGCAGCCTCTTAATTATAGATGTGGTGCGCTTCACACTGATAACTAGAACTCTACATGCATGTCTTTATAGACTCCCTAAGACTTTTGAACTCTGTGCTCGGATACTAAGTTTTTCATGCCCCGAGCCTACACCTTGGGCGGGACTGGCACTCGAGAACCATTGATGGCCTCAAGCAAACCCTTGGCCTGGCTTACTACTCAACAGAAGAATTAAACACAAGGAATGGTCACAAATAATGAACTCATGAAATAAACTTAGAATGTATTACAAGAAATATTTAACTAGCCAAGATGGCAACTCATGTCTCAAAACATAAGTCAATAACAAAATATTGACAAATGAACTAACTAACTTTCTATCTATAAAGCCTCTAAAACAGAGATGGGTGTCGAGAAAAGACCCATGACATCCTAATGAACTAAAATTAATGAAAAGCAATAAAAAGGGGATCATCCGGAAGCAAGGAGAATCACCAACAAACTCTGAAGCTCAACTAGAATTAATGATGCATTGGATGCTGATCCTAGTTACCTGTATCTGCATCATAACAACAATGGAGACCAAATGGGATCAATACATTAAATGTACGAGCATGGGAGGGGAATACTAACCAAGACACAAGCTTGAAAGGAACTGAAGAACAAACCTAGTCTCAACTGAACTCATTTTAATATAGAGCAATAATATGAATGCAATATAGAGAAAAGCTTTAAAAACATGAATAACAACTCTATGTATTTAGAAATACAATAGTAAATCTGTATGTATTCAAAGATACAATATAACTCTAGAATGTATATAAAAATACAATTTACTTCTATGTATATAAGAATACAAAATACTTCTGTGGTAGTTTCTCTAACCGACAACCATCACTCAAGAGATATTGTGATGATACAACAATTTGCCTCACGCTGCCAGGGCCGCCATATACCTTGCCTAGGGTATAGAACCTGACTACTAAGTGGATCCACTAGTATATGCTAAAAAGAACTAAGGAATCATCTAAAAATTATGACCCTTTTCTACCCATGATGGCTACATGGTTTATGGGGGCTGGGAGTTGTCTGAACTCTCCCCCATATCGATGCTCAATACTACTCCCATAATATAATACTACCTCTTATGTTTACCTCTTATGTTTAAAAACGTACTTTTTCTGTGGTTTGAGATAATTGCTCAAAACATAGCTCAAAGGCTACTCTTGGAAATCAAAGTTTCCTCTCTTGCTTAATTGTGAAAGCATTTACTCTTTACTAAAAACTAGCTCAAAAGCTCTTTATGAAATCAAAGTTTACTTTCTTGTTTAAATGTGAAAACATTTTACTCTTTGGGAATACATAGTCCCGATATACTCGTTTTGAAGAAATGAACTTCAATCTTTACTCTTTACTCAACTCAAAACTCAAGTCTTAAAACAAAGTTAAAACATTTGTGAAAGAATTTTGGAAATCTCTATTAACTTCTCTTGACTTGACTCTTAACTTTCGTTGAATTGAATTATGGATTCAAGGCTCATGATCTCATGTTATTGATGATTTCATGTTGTTTAGACGTACCTTAGAGTGTAGAAATCAACTAGGAAACATATGTACATTTCAAGGGAACTTAAACGTAAAGAAGTAGGAAAGGGTAGGGAACCTGGCGTCCCTGGCGCTCTGAGTGGCGCGGGGGGCCAGACCCAAAACTACAGAACTGGGGATGGAGGGGAACTGGCTGGGGCGGCACCCCAGAGCCCAAACTTTAGAACCCCAAGTTGGCGCTCTGGCTGGCGCGGCTCCGCAGACCCCTGCCCATAAAATCCCGGATATTTCTTTCTCATTTTTCAACTCTAAACCCTCTAGATTCACTTTGTTCCTTCCCCCAAACACTTAGATTCAACTACATAATCAAAATATGGAAGAATCTACTCAAAACAACATCTAATTCAAGAACATCTCAAAACTTTGATAATAAAGATTCAGATGAAACTTTCAACAATATTCATCAAGAACTCATAAACACTTCTTTCAAGAACATAATTACACCGAATCAAATCATGATTGGCGCATGGGTGAACTAACCCACTGCAATATGATCTCACAGACCTCGTAGGGATCACCCCTTGGCGAAATCCACAAGCAGTTTTTCAAGAACTTGGCGATTCCTTGCTTCTTCTTCTCTTTTCTCCTCTTCTTTTCTCTTCTCTCAAAACCCTTAATTTCAATAGCATAAACTGAATCCCATCAGTTGATACCCCAACTTAATTACCAAAAATGAATTTAATTAATTGGATAGTAAAAAGACTATAATACCCTTCTAAAATCTGGTTTTGACTTTCCTTAGCTAGACAATCCCACTTCAAATAGACATATGTCATTCATACGAACTTGAAACTGAGAAAACTCGGCGGAGTTGGAAAGATAATTCAAAGATATTTCCTAAGGTATATTTTAGAACACCTAACTCATTATGAGCTAGTATTTATGGTCGTTTGAAGTTGACCAAAAATTCATACTTAACTTATTTTGTCAATTTTCCAGAATTTTCATTCTTTCTAAAAATGACTCTTTCTATTTATAGCTCTTTCTAGTTGTGGGGTGTTACACAACCGACTCTGAGTGCTCAACTGGATCTATGAGGCGCTAGATGATGATCGTGGTTACCTGTATCTGCATCATAAAATGATGTAGGGCAAATGGCATCAGTACATTGAATGTACGAGCATGCGAGGGGAATTCTAAACAATACATAAGCTTGAACTGGAATCTGAAAGAAACACTTACCTCAACTTTTCTCGAACTCATGGATACTCAACTCAAATGCAGAATTAAACAACATTAAAGATGCAGTTTATCTAAAGCATTTAAACCGTAAATAACAACTCAAATTTAATAATATAATAAAGTAATATAATTTTTTGGAAGTTTCACTAACCGAAAACCATCACTATGAGCTATGATATGATACAGTGTCTCGCCCACGCTGCCAGAACTGTCCTATAACTTGCTGATATAGAATGCCTCAACTAAGTGGATCCACTAGTCTATGCTAAAAATCATTAAGGAATAATTTAAAAAGTATGACCCTTTCTACCCACGATGGCCACATGGTTTATGGAGACTTGAGTTACTATGAACTCGTCCCCATATCGGTGCTCAATACTACTCCCAAAATGTACTCAGCTCATATGTTTTAAAACCAAAAACTCTTTCTGTAGTTTGAGATAATTACTCAAAAACTAGCTCAAAGGCTCTTTTGGAAATCTATGTTTCCTCTCTTGTTTAGATGTGAAAACATTTACTCTTTGGGAATACTTAGTCCCCATATACTCTTCACGAAGAAATGAACTTCATTTGTTATTGTCACTTAACTCAAAACTCAAGTCTTAAGACAAGATTAAAACATTTGTAAAAGACTTCGTCAAAGGACTTTAAGAAATCTCTAAACTTGGCTCTTAACTTTCGTTGAATTTAAATTTATGGATTAAATGTTATGATTCATGTTTATGGATGATTTCTAGGTGTTTATAAATCATTTAGAGTAGTTAGAATCAATAGAAAGTGTTAGTACACTTTAGAAGGACTCAAATAGGCTAAACGATGAAAAATGGGTTGGGGCGGACGACCCTGGCGCACTGTTGGCGCGCCACGCCCGCCCCAAAGTTCAAAGAGCCATTTCTGACGCACTGTTGGCACGTTACCCCAGCCTTCCTGGCTCTACGGGGGCGCATCGCGCCAGCAACCCCCCAGGCAAAATTGACAAACGTTTCAACTCATTTTCTGATCTTAATTCGACTAAACTTGATCCTTTTTCTAAAATTCTCTTTAGATGCAGATACTTAAAACATATACACAAGAATATAACTCAAAGAACTCAAGAAATCAACACTATAACCTCAATAAACTCCTTAATCTTAGCCCAAATTCAAGAATGAAAGCAATCGAAGAATACACATCAAGAACATACAAACATCCAATCTTTTTAGGATGAATTCACACTGAAATAAACATGTATGTCACATGGGTGAATGAGCCCAATATTATGAAAGTCTCACATACCTCATAGGATCAATTCCTTGATGAAATCTGCAATCAATTCCCCACAAAGACAATGAATCTTCGCTTTCCTCTTCTCTTCTCTCTTGAGTTCTTCTCTCTAAAACCCTGGCATGAATTTTCAATTATGCAAACTGAACCTATTAAGTTTTGACCCTAATTAGTTCACTAAAATCGAATTAAATCAATTGGGTATGGAAATGACAAAAATACCCCTTAAAATTTGGTTTTGACTTTCCTTATCTAGACAACTCGACTTCCAATGGGCATATATCCCTCATACAAACTCAAAATTGAGAAAACTCGGCAGCGTTGGAAAGATAATACAAAGATATTTCCTACAGTATATTGTAGCATGCCTAACTCATCCTGAGCTAGGAGTTATGGTCGTTTGAAGTTGACCCAAAACTCAAACTTAACATAACTTGAACAAATTTCCCAATTTTTCATTCTGTCAAAAAAATGACTCTTTCTAATTCCATCCCTTTCACTTAGCGAGGTGTTACAATATCTTCCCCTTGGGAACATTCTTCCTCGAATGAGATCACTCTAAGTAGACTAAGGGTGTAATATCTAACATCTAGCTCAAACACCTAACAAACAAAAATGTAAATAAAACATGCCAACTTAAAATAAATGCCAAGAAAATGATTAGTACCTTAATTTGAAACTTCTCAGGATTCAAAGAGATGTGGGTATCTCTTCTTCAAATCCTCCTCAGCTTCCCAAGTGGCTTCCTCAACAAACTTATTTCTCCACAAAATTTTGACTGATGCTACCTTTTTTGTTTCCAACTTGCGAACTTAGCGATCTTGAATTTGAACAGGAATCTCCGCATAAGATAAGCTATCATTGATACCAATATCTCCAGTAGGTATGATAATTGAAAGATCTCCCATGCACTTCTTCAACATAGAAATATGAAATATCGGATGGACTGCTGCCAACTCTTGTGGTAGCTACAACTCATAAACTACATTACCGATCCTCTTGGATATTCTGTAAGGACCTATATACCGGGGACTAAGTTTCCCCTTCTTACAAAATCTCATAACGCCCTTCATGGGTGAAACTTTCAAGTATACCCAATCATCTACTTTAAACTCTAAATCCCTTCTCCTAACATCAGTGTAGGATTTTTGACGACTTTGCATTTTTTTCAACCTCTCTTGAATAACTTTCACATTCTCCATTGCTTGATGAACTAATTCTGGTCCTATCAACCCAACTTCACCAACCTTGAACCATCCAATAGGAGATCTGCATCTTCTCCCATAAAGAGCTTCATAAGGAGCCATCTGGATGCTAGAAAGGTAACTATTGTTATCAGCAAACTCAATGAGAGGTAGATGATCATCCCAATTACCTTTGAAATCAATCACACAGGCCCTCAACATATCTTCTAAGTTCTGAATAGTGCACTCTGCTTGACCACCTGTCTGAGAATGAAAAGCAGTACTTAAGTTCACCTTTGAACCCAAGTCTTTCTGAAAAGATTTCCAGAACTGTGCAGTAAGTTGTGCACCTCTATCTGATATAATCAAAACAGGGACTCAATGAAGTCTTACTACCTCTTGAATGTATAACTACGCATTATTCTTTGCTAAATGGGTAATCTTTACCAGCAAAAAGTGGGCTGATTTGGTCATTCGATGCACAATCACCCAAATAGAATCATGTTGCCTATGAGACCGTGGCAAACCAATAATAAAGTCCATATTGATCATCTCCCACTTCCACTTCAGAATATCTATATTCTGAACCATCCCACCGGGCCTTTGATGCTCTACTTTAACTTGTTGATGATTCATGCATTTAGCAATGAACTGAGCTATACCTTTCTTCATACTATTCCACCAATACACTTTTGTCAAGTCACGATACATATTTGTGGAACCCGGATGAATGGAATATCTGGAGTTATGAGCTTCCTCTATGATCCTCTCTTCGAGTTCATCCGCCCTTGGTACACACAACCTACCTTGATACCTCAATACACCATCTCCCTCTTGTTCAAAAGACATCACTTTTGGCTTATGAACATTTGCCTTCAATTCAAGCAAATTAGGGTCTTGGTTTTGTTTCTCTTTAACTTTAGACACTAATGATGATTCAGCCCTATTCATCACCACCACTCCTCCTTTTGTGGAATCTATTAGTCAAACTCCTAACCGTGCAAGTTTGTGCACATCTTTCGCTAACTCTCTAATTTATTCCTCAACATGGGTGGTACTACCCATAAACAACCTGCTCAAGGCATCAACAACAATATTAGCCTTACCTGGGTGATAGAGGATATTCATTTCATAATCCTTGAGTAACTCAAACCACCTGCTCTGTCTGAGATTAAGCTCTTTTTGACTAAACACATACTGAAGACTCTTGTGATCGGTGAACACATCCACATGAACACCATAAAGATAATGACGCCATATTTTCAAAGCAATACTACGGCAGCCAACTCTAGCTCATGGGTTGGATAATTCTTCTCGTGAACTTTCAGTTGTCTTGAGGCATAAGCTATAACTTTACCATTTCGCATCAACACACAACCTAAACCAACTTTGGACGCATCACAATATACAACAAAGTGTTGCCTACCCTCTGGTAAGGTCAATACTAGGGCAGTAGTCAACCTAGTTTTCAATTCCTGAAAGCTTTTCTCACAAGCTTCATACCATTGAAACTTAACTGTCTTTTGAGTAAACTTGGTCAAAGGGGACGAAATAAATGAGAATCCCTCTACGAACCTTCTATAATATCCAGCCAACCCCAAGAAACTCCTAATATCAGTTGGAGATGTGGGTATAGGCCAATTCCGCGCGGCCTCTATTTTTTAGGTAACAACTCTAATTCTATCATCGTAAATAATGTGGCCTAGAAATGCCACAGACTCAAGCCAAAACTCACATTCAGAGAACTTAACATACAACTCTCTATCCTTTAGAATTTGCAGAACTATTTTGAGATGGCTATCATGATTTTCCTCATTCCTCGAATAGATTAGAATGTCATCAATGAACACGATAACAAACATATATAAATAAGGCTTGAATACTCTATTCATAAGGTCCATGAACGCTGCAAACGCATTAGTTAAACCAAACGACATGATCAGAAACTCATAATGACAATAACGGGTTCTGAAATTTGTCTTTGGAACATCACATTCCCTTACTCTCAACTGATGGTAGCCTGATCTAAGGTCTATCTTAGAAAAAAAGTGGCATCTTGAAGCTGATAGAAAATTAACCTCTGCCGTCAATTGGTCACTGTCTGAACGTAACTTTTTGTGAAGTTCATGACGTTTTTCGATAGTAGTAGAGCTAGTTGTTCTCTCCATCAATTCATTCTACAAATCATATTCTAAGAAGATCCTTTTCCTTTTAAAGTCCATTGCTTTTCCTGCTTGCTTAATCTCGCTGAAAATTGAAAGTTGCATAAAATGTCAAGGTGGTTATAAAAAAAAGACAAAAAAGAAGAAATATAAAGAACATCGAATAGAAACTCACCTGATAAGCTCTAGTTGTGGAGAATTCATTTGTAAATGATATTTTGAGAAATTATGAATAAAGAGAGTAATTGATGTACAAATGAACTGAATGTGCTTCCTATTTATAGATAGTTGTCTGCTTGTGCAAACTTACCCAACTGTATGCTTATCCAATTGTAAGATTATCCAACTACATTCTTATTCAATTGCAAGCATATCTAAGAAATATTGTAATGAATATCCACACTATGGTATGTATTTAATGATTTCATAATGTTTTATAGTAAAAAAAATTGAATGCCACAATGTGTTGAAAAGTTCATAAATTTTATGAGATTACCATAGGGTAGAAATTGGTAAGAAATTAGTTCTATTGCCCAATTTAATGAGATGAATAGAATTTGAATTCATTCTAAATAGGCTCTTTATCTTACATAACAAATAATTAAATTATATTAATTCTTATTTAGAGGTTTATTATTTAATAGTTAATTTTCTAAATAAGGGTAACCATGTAGAAACTATGAGAGCCATTTTTAGTTATTTGAAAATCAAATTATTAGGTTAAAAAGATGACTTTGCCAAATAATAAACAAAAAAAAATTCTGGTTGTGACATTTGCTTCCTCAATAACTTTTCAATAGTTACCAAAAATTTATGTCTTTCCTTCAAGCATGTAGCAGAGAAGGTATGCTTGATCAAGTTAAAGAATAGGGTTTCGGAGATTACTCGGTTAGAAATTTTATTGTGACTAAGAGAGAGTATGCAACTAATATTTTTCTTAAAAGAAAGGTCAAAAAACATTTGAATTAATGTTGAACATGGTGCATATATAGATTTAAATCGATAACTTGGTAATAAATAATTACTCTTCGTGGGTTTCTTACTTGTATCAAGCTTTCTACTTTATTTTTATAAAATTAACCGATAAAATGAAAATTACTGTCACAACCCGAGTATACACCCTGGACATGGTCGGCACTCGAGATCCATTGCTGGTCCCTAAGCGAACCCTCATCCTGGCTGACTACAAGCGGAAGACTAACTCAAGCATACAAAGCTTAAAACAAAATAAAATTCATGAAACTCAAACACGAAGCTTTAACTCAAATGAAAAACTCAGAATAAAAATATAATATTCAACTAGCCAACAATAGGCAACTCAATTCTTTAAAACATTTAATAAGATAAATGAAACAGACTTCTCAAACTCTACTTTCTATCGATGAAGCCTCTAACTGACAAAGATAGAAGTCGATTCAAGACCCACGACATCCTAACAACTGATATAACTAAAAGTACAAGTGGAACCCTTTCAAAGCAAGGAGGCTCACCATAGCTAACTCGACTTCATGTGGTATCAATGAAGTGCCTATTGATGACCCTGGATACATGTATCTACATCATGAAATGATGCACGCCAAATGGCTCAGTACGTGGAATGTACGAGCATGTAAGGAGAATTCTAAAGCATAACATAAGCTTGAACTTGATAAAAAGGAAACATATTTACCTCTTCTGAACTTACTCAACTAACTCAACTCTGGAATAAGATACTCAACTAAAAGATAAAATATTCAACTCAGTGAAATAAGGGCGCAACTCAATGACAAGATATTCAACTCAGTGAAATAAGGCTCAACTCAATGATAAGACACTAGACTCTTGGTACTCAAACTCTGGATATTCAACTATGGATACTCAACAACAACAATAAGAGATGCAATATATGGAAAGCTTTTAAAACAGTAGAAAGCAACTCAATGTATTTAAGAATAAAATATACTCAGTTTGTATGCAAGGATACAATATAAACTCTGTTTGTATATGAAAATACAAGTAAGCTCTGTGTATATAAAAATACAAATATCTCTGTGGGAGTTTTATCTAACTGACAACCATCACTTAAGAGCTATGTGATAATACAACGTTTTGCCTCATGCTGCCAGGGTTGTCCTATACCTTGCCAGTGGTATAGAACCTAACCACTAAGTGGATCCACTAGTATATGATAAAAAGCAGTAAGGAATCATCTAAAAGTATGACCCTTTCTACCCACGTTGGCTATATGGTTTATGGGAGCTATGAGTTATCTGAACTCTCCCCCATATCGGTGCTCAATACTACTCCCAAAATATACTAGCTCATATGTTTAAAAACATAACTTTTTTGGTGGTTTGATATTATTACTCAGAAAAATTTCTCTTAAAAGAGATGGTACTCAAATTGCTCAAAACTCTTTTGGAAATCTCAGTTTCCTCTCATCTTAAATGTGAAAACATTTACTCTTGGGAATACTTAGTTCCTGTCACACCCCGGGCCTACATCCCGGACGTGGCTGGCACTCGAGAACCATTTCTCGCCCCAAGTGAACCCTTGGCATGAAATACTTACTCAGCGGAAGACTTCAACAAAAAAAATAGTCTGAAATGATAACTCATGCAAATATCTTTATGGAATATTAAACTTGGCCAAAATTGCAACTCAAGTTTCAACCAATAAAATAGGAAATAAAAAACTCAAGAACTAACATCTAACTGTCTATGAAGCCTCTTAAACAACTACGATGGATGTCGAGATAAGACCCCCAATCATTCTCACAAATTAAATACTAAAAGCAAATGATAACAAAGGAGCCCTCCGGAAAGCAAGGAGGCTCACCAATTGACTCTAAATGCTCAACTGGATCAGCGAGGCGTTGGATGATGATCCTAGTTACTTGTGTCTACAACATAATAAGATGCAGGCCAAAAGGCATTAGTACATTGAATGTACAAATATGGGAGGGGAATTCTAAGACAAGACATAAGCATGAAAGGAGCTGAAGAACTTACCTAGCTCAACTTAACTTAACTTAACGGAACTCATTTCAATATAAAGCAGTATAAAACAAGTGAAATATTAAAAAAAGTTGTTTGAAACATGTATGGCAACTCTGTGTATTTGGAAATACAATAATACTCTATGTGTATGCAAAGATACACTATAACTCTGAAATGTATGTAAAAATACAAATAAACAGTGTATATAAAAATACAATTACTTATGTGGGTGTTTCTCTAATCGATAACCATCACGTAAGAGCTATTGTGACTACGCAACGTTTTGCCTCACGCTGCTAGGGCCGCCCTATACCTTGTCGAGGGTATAGAACCTGAACTACTAAGTGGATCCACTAATCTATGTTAAAAAGCACTAAGGAATCATCTAAAAAGTATGACCCTTTTTCTACCCACGGTAGCTTCATGGTGTCACACCCCGAGAGAACACCCTAGGCGTAACCGGTGTACAAAACTCTGAAAAGCCTCGTACAAGCCACATAACATTCATAACATTCGACATAAGGAAAAATAGAGCTAAATTTAAACTTTTCTTCTACAATCGAAGACATTTTCATTAAAAGCAAGTGCAAAACTTTCTACACTTTATATACTACGTCTCAAACCATCTAATACCTTGAATACAACATTGGGACTTAGCCCATACAAAAGCTTTAATAAAACTAAAGACATAAAAAGGAACATAATGGGTTTTGTCCTCGAAACTATGAGGACTCACTAAGTCTTCATCTTCAAGCACCTTAGAAACCTATCTTTCAAGCATAGAACACCAACATCTCCAAAGCCTACACTTTGGTAAAAAGGGAAAAGAATGGGGTTAGCACATTAGATGTACTAAGTATGATGACCATGCAAAAACATGCTCAAAAAGGACATTTTGTTCGAAAGTCATGCTTCTATGCCATTTTGGTAAAACTTCATGAACATCGAATAAAAAGGCATAATATAAGTCACGACCAACATATAAACCTTTACCTTCACCTTGAGCCTCCACCTCAAGTAACCCTCAAGTTATACCTTGTGCAATGAATGGGTAGCATCCCATACCACCACCCACTCTAAGGTACCACCTTAAGGTCACCAAAAATGAACCTACCATTCATCCTTTCCACCTTCACACAATAAAGCATATAAGAGACATAAACATTACATGAATCACATCATCACATTAAGTCCAACATCTAAGACAACTCTAAGTCATACTTGTGCAATGTGAAAGTAGCATCCCATACTACTACTCACACTAAGTACTCCTTTGAAGTCACCATAGACAAGACACATTCATATACAATAAGCAAGGAATCTCAATCATCTTAGGATCCCTGTCTATAATAGCCCTAAGACACGGTTGAGTAAGATATGAAGTGGCATCCCATACTACCTCTTCACACCACACCTACGTGTTCTTCTAGGCCACAATAGATAAGACTCTTTACATTCAGCATATCATGCTAAACAACTCATATCACTAACTCAAGTTAAACATGCTTCACATCATTTAATTAACTAAGATATCCATCATATCCTATAAGACATACACCATTTCATATAGACATGTGAGACATACATCATACCATGTAGACATAAAGTCAACTTGCTTCATTTGTTCATTTAGAACACATTCTTTCATTAGGAAGTAGAGATTCTCATCTATCCCTCTTGAAGCCTACTCGTTCAAATGCATGAATAGCATCCCACACTACTACTCACATGTCATAGAACTTCTCAAGAAACCATATAGGGTACCTCACATGATGGGAATAAGCATTTAACTGACATAGACTATGAGATCTAAATCATAGAATCCGGTGTCATATAACCCCACACCGTAAAAAGGTAATCAACTTGCCTAAGGTCGATCGGTGATTAGCCTAATGAATCCACTTGTAACAACATTGGGACTCAGCCCATACAAAAGCTTTAACAAAACTAAATACATAAAAAGGAACATAATGGGTTTTGTACTCGAAACTATGAGGACTCACCAAGTTTTCATCTTCAAGCACCTTAGAAACCTATCTTTCAAGCATAGAACACCAACGTCTCCAAAGCCTACACTTTGGTAAAAAGGGAAAAGAATTGGGTTAGGATATTAGATATACTAAGTATGATGACCATGCAAAAACATGCTTAAAAAGGACATTTTGTTCGAAAGTCATGCTTCTATGCCATTTTGGTAAAACTTCATGAACATTGAATCAAAAGGCATAATATAAGTCACGACCAACATACAAATCACATTTTCACATTTGAACAAGATCAACATATAAACCTTTACCTTCACCTTGAGCCTCCACCTCAAGTAACCCTCAAGTTATACCTTGTGCAATGCATGGGTAGCATCCCATACCACCACCCACTCTAAGGTACCACCTTAAGGTTACCAAAAATGAAACTACCATTCATCCTTTCCACCTTCACACAATAAAGCATATAAGAGACATAAACATTACATAAATCACATCATCACATTAAG